>VMDO01005149.1:0-65652 GCA_007922755.1 Pedetes capensis
ATACTATATAGTAAAAGATAGAGAAGACTTGGATGGGAAACTTAGATAGGAAGGGGGGAGGGGGGAACATAGAGGAGGGTAAGGGGTAACCTATATGTATAATGCTTATCAAATTGCATATATGAAAATTGTCACAACGAAAAGCATGTCAAAATGAATCACATTATGATGTACATTAAAAATTTCTAATAAAAAAAAAGAAAATTTCAAGTATAAACATAGACTAGTACTATGAATATGTCCATTGCCCAGCTAAAATCAATATAAACTCATGACTATTCATCTATATTCTCCTCTTCCACTCCCTGCCACCAATTAAGTGCATTATTTTGAAGCAGATCTCCAATATTATCTGTTCTACTTTGAATCTTAAATGTCCCCCAAAGGCTCCTGTGTTGAGGGCTTGATTGCCAGCTGTGGGCTGTTGGGAAATGGTAGATGGGGCCTAGTGGAAATTTGGTCACTAGGAAGAGTGCTCTTGAAAGACATGTTGGGGTCCCATCCCTTCCTGTCTCTAACTTTGCTTCCTGGTGGCAATGAGGTGAGCAGCCTTTTCTGCCATGAGCTTCCTGTGATGTTCTGCCTTGCCACATGTCCAAAGGCAACAGGACCAGGCGATCATGGACTGAAACCTCTGAAACTGTGAGCCAAGTTGAACCTTTCCTCTCTTAATTTGATTGTTCTTAAGTACTTTGTCAGAAATGGAAAGATGACTAATACAACATGTTAATTCATCCACAAATACTTCAGCATGCGTTCTTATAACTTTTTTGCTCTTTAGACAGGGTCTTGATATGTAGACCAAGCTAGCCTCAGCCTCCCAAGTACTGGAATTACGGGTTGGAGCGGGGGAGCAGCACACCCAGCTTTAAAAGATAATTTTTGAAGACATAATCACAATAGCATTGTTAGCATTATGCAGTGATGATTTCTTTACTATTATCAACTATCTAGTCAGTATTTATATTATATATTGCTGTATAACATAGTGGTTTAAAACAATGATAACCATCTATTTTTATTTTTATTTTTTGCAATGTTTGGGATTAAATCTAGGGCCTTACATATGCTGGACAAGTGCTCTACCACTGAACTACATCCCCAGTTCTTCCTCCTTCTTTTTCCTTTATCAATAAAGAGTTGTCACTTACAGTTTTTATGGGTTAGGAATTCAGGAGCAGATTAGCTGGGCAGTTCAATATTTCATGAAACTCTGGTCCCATGGAAGGTCTGATTCCCAGATGGTTCATTCTCACTGTTGGAGTGGATGTTGTTGTTGGTGGTGGTGTTAGGTGCCGTTGAGTCATGTCTGACTCATAGCGACCCTCACAGGGTTTTCAATGGCTGATTATTTTGGAATTGCCTCAAGAGTGGATTGCCACGTCCTCCTATTTTTGGGGTGCTGGGAATCAAACCCAGGACCTCAGAGACTGCAGAGCGGTACTCTACCAACTGAACTAAATCCCAGCCTGGATGTTGGTAAGGAGCTCAAGTTCTCTCATAGAGGCTCTCTACAGGGTGACTTCAGAGCCCCAGAACCTAGGTCTAGTTTCCCCAAAGCCAGTGATCCCAGGAGCCAAGGGGCTTCTGTAGGAAGCCCCTTGCCACTCAGGTTCAGTGTCGGCAAAACCCACAAGAATGCAAGTACCAGGAGGAGGATCCTGAAGATTTTGGAGTTGCCCTAATCTCTATCCCCTGCCCTCAGGTAGTTTTTGGAATCAAGATCCAAACAAGATCCACATCATTTCATGTTATTGCTACAGTGCATGTGGGTCTCTAAATCTCTAGGTTCCTTTTCCTTTACTTTTGGTTTCATTACTTTTCATTTGGGGGGAGGTGCAGATGTGTTTTGTTTTTCTCATACAGGATCTCACTATGCAGCCCAGGTTGGCCCTGAACTCACAATCCTCCTGCCTCAGTGTCCTTAGTGCTGGGGTTGCAAGTGTGCATCACCATGCCTGGCTTGACTTTTTTTTTTTTTTTTTTTTTTTTTTCCAGTACTGGGGATTGAACCCAGGGCCCAGTGCTTGCATGCTTTGCAAGTGCTGGACCACTGAGCTGCACCCTCAGCCCATTTTTTTACTTTCTGAGACAGGGTCTCGATAAATTACGCAGACTGCCTCTGGTCTCGAACTTGCGATCCTCCTGCCTCCGCCTCCCGAGCTGCTAGGATTACAGGTGTGCGCCACCACGCCTGGCTCGGCTTTGCCATTTTATAAAAAAGAAAAAGCAGGATGTGTACTTAAATTTTTCTTTTTAATTTTTTTTATGTTTTATTTTATTTTTTTTGCAGTGAGGGGGATTGAACCCAGGGCCTCACACATGCCATCCAAGTGCTCTACCACTGAGCTACATCTCAAGCCTTGAAATTATTTTTAAATTGACATATAAAATTGTATGTACTTATATACAACCTGAGGAAGTCTATATACATCATGAAATGACTAAATTGAAGTAATTAACATTTGCATCACATCACGCAGTTACCCATGGGGGGTGGGGGGAGTCTAGAGATTAAATCCAGGACTTCATGCATGTTAGGCAAGTGCTCAACCATCAAACTATACCCCTGCCCATTCTTTTTTTTTTTTGTCTTTTCAGTACTGGGGGGTTTAACCCTTACATCTTACACATACTTTGCAAGCATTCTACCACTGAGCTGCACCCTAGCTCCTATTTATTTTTTATCTTAACATGGCGTCTCGCTAATTACACAGGATCCCTCTGGCCTTGAATTTGTGATCCTCTTGCCTCAGTCTCCCAGTCACTGGGATTATAGGTGTGTACCATTGTGCCCAGCTCTATCCATTTTTCTTAGTTTTATGCTCACTGGATTTTACTGACTGCAGCTGCGTGATGCTACTTAAATGTTCCTCTAATCTGTCTTTCCTATAAAATGGTCTTTAGATCTAGAACTTGATATGATTCCGATTTAATTTTAAAGAAAACTTCATTGGTGGTGCCATTTACACCCACTGGGAGTATAGAAAGTCAGGATATCTCTGTTAATATGACATTAGCCATTGATTATAATCACCATTATTTCATCAGAAAGTCATGAAATAGGGATAAATTAACCCTATAACTTTTTCATTCATTAGCTGGATGTTTCTGTGATGGGGCAACTTTTGCTTACTTTATTATCCTAAAGTATAGTTAGTGTAGAAAAGAAAAAATGTACATTTCTTTCCCTTTATTAACAAATATTTAGGGGTGGTTGGTTTCTGGTATCCTCCAAAGGTGATATCCAATATTTTAAAAACATAATCATGAATGTACAGATTTAAAAACATTTACTTAGCTAGCTGTGGGGGGTCACTTGTAATCCCAGCACTCCGGTGGTTGAGGCAGAAGGATTGCAAAACTCAGGCCAGCCTGGGCTACAAAGAGACCCTGACTCCAAAAAAAGAAAAGAAGAAAAAGAAAAGGCAATTTGTTTATTTCAACTCATTACAATTATAATTCTTAATAATGCTCAAATTGTTCCATCTTTGGCCAGTAGCAACTTCCTTAGGTCTGCCTCCAAGTCCTCTTGAGTGAGGCTAGTTTCTTTATAGTTTCTTTGCTTTCTGACATGTTCCCAGCTCATTTCCTGTATTTCTGGCCATAGACCTTTTGGCACCATTTCTCCAAGGAGCTCTGGTCTGCAACCAGGTGTGGTGGTACACACTTGTAATCCCTGTGACTCAGGAAGTGGAGGCAGAAGGGTCACAAGTTCAAGGCCAGAGGTAGCTTGTATAACTGAGACCCTTACTCAAGATAAAAAAATAAAAAAGCTGGTGGTGCAGCTCAGTGGTAGAGCACCTGCAAAGTATGTGCAAGGTCTTGGGTTCAACCCCCAAGTATCACAAAACAAACCGCCAAGTATCACAAAACAAAAAGTCCACAGTCTGGGCATTAGCAAGTAAGAATAATTGCCTTTCTCCCAGCCCCCTTCCCTAGTTCTCATTTGTTGTTGTTGTTGTTGTTAGGTGCAGTTGAGTTTGTGTCCAACTCATAGCAACCCTATGTATAACAGGTGAAACAGTATTGTTAGTGTTTCTCTGCTATTCATAGGGTTTCCAATGGCTGATGATTTTTTGGGAGTGGGTTACCAGTTCTCATCACCAGGGTGTAAAACAGTATGACCACTCCCTTGTTCACTTCAGTGTCATCTGTCATCCTCAGAACAAAGTGAGCTCCTCAGTAACTGTACCAGGTGCTCAGTAACTGTTTACCTACTTACCCATCCTCCCAGTCTCCTCAAACAGCAAAACCTAACTGCACTCTCCATGCTGGGCAGTGCTCCTGTGCCTGGCCTCATGCTAGTCACTCAGCCTGAAACCTTCCTTCTCCCTGCCTTTCTCAATCTCTTCCCATCTCACTTTGACTCCACCTTCAGGATTTAGCTTTAGTTCAGGTTTCATCTCCAAAGTGCTTTCCCTGACCCACCAGGCTAGCCTGTCTGTCCCACCATCATCTCAGTCCTCAGTGCTTGCCCTTGTTTACACATGTAGTGTCTACATGTAGCTCTCCTGCACTGCTAACAGAATGATTGCCTCGAAGGAACTGTCGTATCCATCTTGGTCCCACACTGGGGAGACCCCTGTTTGATCATCATGTTAGGTAGCTAAGATACTCTTTTCTCACAACACAGGCATGCCCCACTTCTACAGCCCACCTGTCTTTCTCACTCTGGTGCAGGCCTGTAAGTCCGCCAGGCACAGAATGAGCTGTTCTTATTCTCTTCAGCTTAAACAGTAATTGGTGAGGAAAAAGGGTATTCACTTTTCTACAATGGTTATAAAGATTTGTGGTTTGGAGATTTTGCTGAAACCCTTTCACCTTTTCCTTTCTACCTCAGCCAGGGCCATAGCCAACATGTGGGCCAGGATGGAAAGTATCACTGTCCAGGACTAACTTTAGTATTACCTACATAGGGTAATGCCTGCAGCCGTAGCACTGTGTTGACTGATCCCATCAGATCTCAGAAGCTAAGCAGGATCAGGGCTGGTTAGTACTTGGATGGGAGACCACCAAGGGACACCAGACACTGTAGGCTTGGGAGAAGAGCCTGGCAACCCACTCCCAAAAAATCAATCCGCCATTGAAAACCTTATGAATAGCAACGAAGCACTGATAACAGTGTTTCTCCTGTTGTAGGTAGGGTAGCTATGAGTCAGACACCGACTCAATGCACCTAACAACAACAACATAGGGTAACAGTGAGCAGGGACCTGGAGATAGGTACCCAGATCCTTTCCAAACAGACAACTACCACTGCCTGCCAGCATGACCTTGGAGGTAACTGATTTTATGTAGTAAATACACCTTTCCTTAGGCTACTGGAAATTTTAAAACAATCCATGTAAGGCACTTTGTACAGTGCCTGACATAAGCATTTAAAACATGGTGTGCCTTGTGCCTGCCCCCAGCACAAGGATAAAATTGGGCTGCACAAAGTCTTTAAGGACAGCCTTTCCTCAAAGTCAGCTAAGAAAAGGGTGAGTAGAGACACTTAAGGAATACTTTCCAGGCTGGGGAAAGTGGCCGTCTTTAGCTGTGATGGGAATATACAAAGTCCAAGCAGATCAACTTAGAGTAACATGAATAAACCAGTGAGCATAACAAATCCTAAATGACCTGTGCCTACAATGAACATGACAAATGAAGGGCAAATATGCCAAAGCTGAATAGCCTGAGTGTAGTGCAAGCTCTGATTTACCACCTCATATGTAAACTTAGGACAAGGATTTTTATTCACTGATTCATCTGGAACATAGGGCCTGGCCACAGTTGGTAAACAAAAGTAGTTGAGTGACTGAGATTTGCCTTTTCTCAATTTGCATTCCAATTCCAAAGCTGACCACACATCTGAACCAACTACACCAGCCACATCCACAGACAACCCTGAGGAAAGGGCGAGGTGGAGGTGGGATCAAGTGGGAAAGGGCCTGGGACATGTATCAGAGAAAATCCCAGTGCTTGTGGCACATTGGAGCTAGAGTGGGAGGCTGAAGTGGGAGTCCTTGCTTCTACCTACATGGAGAGCAGACATTTAACACAGTCCTACTCCCAGCCCTCATTAGTAAGGCAGACAGTACCCTAAACCCCTTGTCCACCTGTGCCCTCAGTTTAACATAGAGAAACATCAGGAAACACCAGGAAAGGTTAAGGAATTTTATTTTTTACAAATTAAGACTATGTAGATATATTTTTTAATCAAAAACACCTTTGTCTTCACAGTATGAGTTAGAGAATGCAGCCTGAGCTGAAAACCAAGAACTACAAAAGAAAGTGAAAATTACAATGATACCTATATTAAAAACCTGTTGGGCATTTTTTTTAAAAGTGGTTGCTTGTTTTATTTTTAATATCTTGTCATTCTTGGCACTGTTTCTAAAGAAAAACTCCTTTATCCCAAGCAAAAAAGCATAGAGGTGGAGTTTGGCTTCAAGAGGTGGAACTCAGATTCTCAGGCCTAGCAGAGAATCACCATATTTATCACCATATTTATGGAGTTCCTAATGAAGGCTTAATAGGAAGGAAATCCCTTTAATAAGTTCTCAAGCCAGAGGCTGGAGGCAGCAGCTAAATCAAAGGGCAGCATCCTCAGTGGAAGTGAGCCATTCTGGGTGGCATACCACTCCAGGAGCAGTTTCATTGGATGGCACAGTGACGTGGTCTGCTGCAACAGCAGCCTCTGCATCAAACTGTGCAGTGGTTGTGAATAGGGAGAGCCAAAAATAGTATCCTACTGGTAATGACCTTTCAATGTCTTGGTCCCCTTGTATTAAAACCTGCAAGGAGCCAGAACTACAACCACTCCTGACACTGTCCTTCTGAGCCAGCTAACTGTGGTAGCCCACAGGGATGGAGTCAGGACTGCTCACCCACACTTGCAACCAAGTTCTAGGGAACTGGAGCTCTTCCAAGTTTGGTCACCTGGCTCCTGCCTTGAAGACTGAAGATTACTGGGAACAGGTGAACAATCCAAAACTAAAGTGCATCTGTAAAATGAATATTTATCTACTGCTCCAAAACTCTGGCCTGACTCTCCCTAATGGTGTCTGGGTGGGGTTAAACGCCAATGCACTGAAAGTCTGTTATAAATGCTGCCTTCCAAGTCATCAGAGCCCTGCTTCACTGATCCCAACAAGGAACCACTCAACTGGGGAAGATTTGTCACCCACTTCCCCAAACAGTCCTTATGTAGGCTTGTCTGGCAGAATTCATCACAATTAGTCCCAGAGACTCAACTCATGCCCTTCCCTAACCTTCCTCTCTTAGGACCTTTAATCATAGCACCTGGTAGAGGCTACTCAGTAACTAAGATGATAACCAATTTTGAAAACTGACAAAAAGCCACAAACACTACAGGAAATTTGGGAATTCTATGTTATCTCCACCTTGCTATACATACTCAGCCTTTTCATAAATACCTGAAAAGAATTAGTCTTCCCTTTGTGCTCAAGTCCTCCAACCCCATGATGGAAAGCAGGCAGATTCCCTGAGGGCCAAGCAGAGGTGGGAAAGGGAACACACACAAGTTCCCATTCCCTTCGTGATGGCAAGGCAGGAAAGTGTTTTGCCAGACCAGTGCAGGCAGTTCGGGGGGAAGCAAAGCACCCTCCAGAAAGATTCTCTGCTTTCTCTGTAGGGCTGCCAGCTCAGATAAAATGAGTCTGAGTGAACCACAGGACCAATGAACTTCTTCCCAAAGGAGAACACACTGCCCAGTCCCACAAGCACTGTGTGTAAACCAAACAATGGTGAGGAAGGGCTGGGCTGAGGTGGCTTTACCAAACAGTCCAGGAGCACTGGCTGAGGCTTGGTGGGAATGCAGATTCCTGGAGTTGGCTTCTGCTGTGGCCCCTCTCCTCATCACAGTGGACTGACTGCCTGAGCTGAGCAGAGCAGAGCAGAGGCTACAGATGGGTTGAAAGGGGAGTAAAGAAGAACCCCAAGAATAGGAAGCCAAACTCCAAGCTATATTCTGCTAATCAGTTTTTTGATCAAAAAAATTCAAAATAGAGAAAACCACAAAGTACAAAAGCTTTTCTGATGCTTTTCATTATCATAGAACACGCCACCTGTAATGTGTGCAAAGAGAAAATGAGGGATGGAGGGAGAGGAAGTCAACGTGGGAAAGGCTGGATGGTCATTTCACTTCTTTTCTTTCTTCTTGTCCTATAAATGGAGAAAAATCACCCAATTAACTTTTGGCATCTGACATGCAAGCTCAAACTCTTGAGCCTTTGGTTAGGAACTAGAAGGGAGCTAGACAACAGCAAGGAATGAGAAATGCTCCCTCTCAGCTCAGCAAGAACTGAATCTTAACTATCTTCCACTGGCAGTCTTTCCATAAGGTTGCTGACAGACTTAATAAGCTGTCCCCAGCCCACCACAGCAGTACCTGAGCGGGATGCCTGATTACACACTTGGCTACTCACAACCACTACAGCTCCTGGCCAGTGAAAGCTGCAGACTGTCTGTCCTAAAGGAGCAAAACAAAAGCCAAAACCACCAAATCTGCTACAGGTGAAAAGAGTTCTACCTTGGAGGATGAGCATAATCCTCCACATCAACTGACACTCATGAACAATCTATTCCAGGGGCTCTTCATTCAGTCTTAGGGGGAAGCCGAGCACATTAATGGAATAAAAGTTGAGTTTCTCTGATGGAAACAGGGACACCTTCATGGTGCTCAGTCCAACCATGGCATGGCCCAGACAGAACCACCAATCCCATCTAGTCACTGCCTCCACCTCCACTGCACTATCTCACCAGAACCAGGTCTGTAAGGAAATGATTGTGGGTTCATTTGTTCCCTACTGTTGGATTAGACTGTCCAATATAGAACAATTCTCTGAGGAAAAAAAATTCAGACTAACAAATGGATCAAAGAGGTCTATTCCTGAAATTTACAAAACCTGAGACATGCCTGTAATCCTAGCAACTCAGGAGGCTGAGGCAGTGAGGATCACAAGTTCAAGGACAGAGGCAGCCTGTGCAACTTAGTAAGACTTGGTCTCAAAATAAAAATTTTTAAAAAAATGACTGAGGAAACAGCTCAGTGGCAGAGCACTTGCCTAGCATGTGAGCATGTATAAGGAGACCCCTAGATTCATCCCTCAAGCATGGAGAGGGGGAAAAAAAAGGCTTGGCTTATTATCTGACATGCTCTATAATACCTTTTTCTGAGTCCTAACTATCTTTATATCCCTGAAATTCTTCATATAGGAGGTTGTTTCTTATAGCCACTGAAGCTCATTTCCCTGTGATATTAATCTCAGAGATGATTTAAGAAAAGAAAAAGGAAAAGAAAAGAAAAAGATTGCTTTTACTTGTTCCTTTTTCTCCATCAGCTGAAGGCTGCTGCTGGTTTACCTCTTGCTCAGTGGTCTGCCTCAAAACCTACCCTGGGCCTAGACTACATAGTGTGTGAACATGTTTTCAGATCTGAAGTCTAAACACTAAGCAGAGGAGACCTCACTCATCTGCAGGTTGTAGGCTGACTAACCTTCTCATTCATAGCCAGGATCATCATGAGTTTCCTGAAGAGAGTAATGAAATCTAAGAAGAGATCAACACAGTGCCTGAAAGAGAAGAACTTGGTTACCAACTGTGTATCTTGTTTTCTCCATAAGCCTATAAAGTAACAGATCCAAAACCCCATCCTACTCCAGCTTCTCCAACACTCCACCCCAACCAAAGAAAACTCTCGCATCTGATGTCTGAGATCCTTTTCAACTCAGCAAAAACAGGTGGCGTAGAGAGATTGCAATTTGAATTGTTCAGAGGTCAAAGTCTGAACCCTGAATTACCATTAATTAGTTGTAGGACTTTGAGAGGATTACTACACTTAAAAACTATAAACATATTTTTCTCACTGCTAAAGGTTTAAAGAATAAAGAAACTTATGAAGAGTAAAAGGAAGAAGACTCCTTTCTCTCTTTCCTGCCTGAAGGTAGCTACTATTAAAATTACAGAGGGCTGGGGATGTAGTTCAGTGGCAGAGTAGTTGCCTAGCATGTATGAGGACCTAGATTTGATCCCCAGCACTGCATAAAAAAACAAAACAAATACTATGGAAAATAAACATAGATTAGTCGAGCTTTTAAAGATTCAATACCTTTTAGGAAATGAAGGAGACTATGCTACTGATATATAGTCCAAAAACCAAGCTACCACGTAAACTCCTGGCCACCCAGTTCAGCTGTGGAATGGAACAGTATGCCCCAATCTTTATTGTCACTACAGACCAGTTCTCGCACTCACCAGATGTAATCCTTATCTCCATTTTCAGCCTTTTCAATAATGAGTTGCGTATCAAAAAGGACAAAGCCACACATGACCACCAGCCCCATATAAAGGTTTGCCTGACAAAAGAATGAGATGAAGTTACCATATAGTAGTAATAACAAGGGGGAAAAAAGTCATTTCTGGCTTTTGGCCACTTGGAAATATATCAATGCTAATTCAGTGGACAATGATGCATACCACATTACTTCCCAAGGTACAATTCTTTTACTCTTTTAGGTCACTGGAAGAGCTTTTCTATTTTAACAAATCATTGCCGGACTGGCTGTAAACAAATGGTCTCTGAGCAAGCTGCATTCTCCTTAACAATGCTCAAGTACATTCTGCTGGTGTTTCCTCCTCTAACAGAACCCCATCCTATGAGGGCTTGGAGGGAAAGCCTGGAAGGCACTGCCCCAATAGGGTGAGCACCCTAGAGGATGCTCTTAGCCTCTCTTACTTTAGGGTTAAGTGAGAAAAATCAATGAGGCAAATGGTTGCTGGACAAGTCTACCCAAAATCTCACCTGGAAAAGCCAAATGGATCCAAAGAAAAGGTTCCCCAGGGAAGATAAGAGCATCAGGCTCATGGCTGACATCAAGACACCTATTAACACATGGCAAAAAGTTATCTTGAGAGAAGGCAAAGGAAAGCAATCCCATTAAGGCCATGTCTTACTTTCCCCCCAAAATGAAGGCTTTCTTAATTTCAAGCCACCAGAGAGTTGAAGAAGGGAACAAGCCCTGGTGAGAATTCTGGTTACAGCAGAACCCCTCTCCCTGTATCCTAGTCACAACCTACCTCCCAGAAAGAGGTAGCTCCGGCGCCTGGCGTAGAGTGCACTCAGGGTGAAGCAGGTGAAGATCATTGCTGTGCCCATGAAGGCAGTGGGAAGGATGCTATTTAAGAAAAAGACCATCAACTTGAGGGTTACAATATGAGGCCTATATTTAGAAGGTATATTCATAGTAAAAAGACATAAAACACTACTAAACCCTTTACCTGGGATTGACAGCAATGCACAACTCCAGAGCCGGGCCCAGGCCAACTCCTAGAAAACAACCCCAAACCATAATATTACTATCAATTCTTTCTTTATTTTTTTTTTCCGGTACTAGGGAGTTGAACCCAGGGCCTCACACATGCTTTTGCAGGTGGTATTTTACCACTGAGCTGAAACCCCAATCCCCCCACCTTCTTTTTTTTCCTTCAACCTTTTTGAGACAGGGTCTCACTAATTTTCACAATCTGTCTCTGGCCTTGAACCTGCGATCCTCCTGTCTCTTCCTCCAGAGTTACTGGGATTACAGGCATGAGCCACTGCACCTGGATTACCTCAATTTTGGACACTCATCCAAAAGCTGATTATTAATAGCAGAGGCATTCATGCTTGATTTAAAAAAAAAAAAAAAAAAAAACATGGACTAAAATAACTAATTCTCCCTTCCCTCTTAATCATTTTTAAGAGAATATATACCTAAGTCATTTATTTATAGACATATCCATATATCTGATAAATTGTCCTCTTAGCTCAAAATCATGGATGACCCCAGGAGAAATGTTGTTGTTGTTAGGTGCCATCGAGTCAGTATCCGACTCATAGCGACCCTCATAGGGTTTTCAATGGCTGTTTCGGGATTGCCTTGGGAGTGGATTGCCAGGTCCTTCTCCCATTTTTGTGGTGCTGGGAATTGAACTCGGGACCTCAGAGATTGCAGTGCAGCGCTCTACCAACTGAGCTAAATCCCAGCCCCCCAGGAGAAATAGAAATTTAAAAGAGAAATAGAAATTTAAAAAATACGATGTATGTAAGCCGGGTGCAGTGGCGCACCCCTGTAATCCCAGCGGCTCGGGAGGCAGACGCAGGAGGATAGCAAGTTCGAAACCAGAAGCAGTCTGCATAACTTAGTGAGACCCTGTCTCAAAAAGTTAAAAAAAAATGAACTTAGGGTACAGCTCATTGGTCCAGCACTTGCAGAGCATGCAAGCGTGAGGCCCTGGGTTCAACCCCCAGTACCGCAAACAAAACAAAACAAAACAAATGATGTAGGCATGTCAAATGTTTTTGAGCTGGAGGGGTGTCAAACTATAGTGTGGGTTAGATGAGAAATTAGAACAGGATAAAAGCAGTACCCAGTAGCCAGAATTTTGCAATCATGCAGGACTGACTCGCATGGTAGTGAAGAAAAGCCAGACCAGTTCTGCAGGTGGACATCTGCCAAAAGCAGGGCAACCTGTTCTAGTCCAACGTTTCTTCTATACCGGCTACTTCCTCTCCTTCTGATGATCCACCCCTAATGCCTTCAAAAACTAGCTTTCCCTGATCTAAAAACTTAATCCCTAAATCACTTCCTTTCTAAAATCTCAACACTGTGTAGATTAGACTACCACTCAGAATAAGTTCCTTTGCAAGTATTCTTATTATGTAGCTTGGGTCCTATTTCCTTTAATAATTCTAGAAGAGCTGTACTTCTAATTCTTTCCTGAGAATCAGTGAATAATATTTGGTGCAATGGAACTCAATATATGGGCTGTAACTGTTGGCTCAGAATAGATGCTGCTGTGATAGTGGCTAGTGTAGGTCCAACTAAGCCAGATTCTCAAGCCTATTTCAGTTTCATGTTGACAGTTAGTAAATTATGAATCCCATTTATTTGACCCCATATGCCTATTTTTGGACACAAAAGTGTAAGTCACAGTTGCTAGTCAGAAAGCACTTCCGCTATGGATGGGGAAGGAAGACAAACCTATATGAAATAAGTATTATAAGGCAAAACATAACCAAATACAAGCATGACTAGACATTACAGAACTAGAGGTTATCAGAAGAGAGAGATCACAGCAGATTTAGATATGTCAGGGAAGACTCTACAGAGAAGTATTCTTGAAGGAACTGTGTGATTGGAATAGGCAGACAAGAAAGCATGCCAGCTGGTATAAATCAGAATAAAAAAAAAATTTCTGGCTTTTGGCTAAAGAGATACTAAAAACATAGCCTCTACTCCCCACCCAGGCCCCAACTGGACCAATCCTTTAACATACCTGTAAGGAAAGCAAATCCAGCAAGAAGTCCCAGTCTTTTCTGCTCAGTCTCATGGCTATGAGGTGTTGCCATCAGCCAAATCATCAACCCCAGGGAGCCCAAGGCAGAAAGTAAGCCAGCCTGTCAGAACAAGTCAATAAATAAATACTTGAAAGTTTCACACTTATTCTGTAGGAGACTTTACTAGGTCCAAGTACTCATCTGAAATGCCTAATATTTGCTTCTAACATGGAAGCAGAGAAAAAGTGTTTTCTCAAGGGGTGGAGAGAGAAACCAGAAGCTCTGAAGATCAGAGTTACAACTACGGTGGATAGTGAAGGCTCTTCTGGCTAGAATTGTTCATCAACTACAATGTAACTGCTCAAGTCAAATTCTGAGTGAATTTTGCCCAAAAATAGAAGAGATAAGCCAAACTGACAAGCACTCAAATCACACTCCATCTACAGAACAAGTAGAAGAAATGACCCCCTTCTAGTTAAAGAAAAGAAAAAGAAAAAGAAAAAGATGCGTACATATACACACAGAGAAAAAAGGTGTGAAAAAATAAAAGAAATAAAGACTAAATACCAAAATGTTAACAGTACAGTAGTTATTTCTGGGTGATGGAATTCTGGGGTTCTGGGCTTTTATTATTTATTTATTTTTTGAGACACAGTCTTACTACATAGCCCAGGCTGACTTCAAACTTGAGGTCCTCCTGCCTCTGTCACCCCACTGATGGGACTACAAGTGTGTACAACCACGCCCAACTTCCGGAGGTTTATAAAAATACATCCTTCTGCTAGGCAGAGACACATACCTTTAATCCCAGCAGCTCAGGAGGCTGAGGCAGGAAGACTAAGTTCAAGGCCAGAGGCAGACTGCATAACTTAGCAAGACCCTATCTCCAAATAAAAATAACAAATGGGTAGGGGATGCAGCCCAGTGGTAGAGCACTTGCAAAGTATGTGAGAAGCCCTGGGTTCAACTCCCAAGTACTGCCAAAACAAGCATGCAAACACAATCCCTCTTATCACTCATCTATTCCTGGATTTTCTACAACAAACGTACATTAGTTTTGTAACAATAAAAATTTAGAGGGGACTGTGCTGGGGGTTTAGCTCAGTTGGTAGAGTACTTGCTTACCATGTACTGAGGCCCTGGATTCAATCCCCAGCATCACAAAAACAAAACAAAACAAAACAAAAACAAAAAATTCTTATAGTGAAGTTGCTACTTTCCTTTAAATGAAGTCATAATAGTTTAAATGACTCGTAATAGTTATGTTACAAAATCACAAGAGATACTGAATTACAGTTACTGCTCCTGAGGGAAATACAGAGTAAGGTTTCTACAAATGTCTGGTCACATTTTCATACATGATTTTTTTGTGTGTGTGTGGTATTCAGGGATTGAATCCAAGGCCTCACACATACTTTGCAAGTGGTTTACCACTAAGCTATACCCCAGCCCCCCACCTCATTTTTATCTTGAGACAGGATCTTGCTAAGTTAAGCAGGCTGCCTCTGGCTTTGAACCTGTGATCCTCCTGCCTCCACCTCCTGAGATACTGGGACTACAAACATGTACTCAGGTAATACATAATGTTGTTTTTTGTGCGCTATTGTTTAAGGACATCTTATTTATCATATATTCACTGTTGATTCAGCTGATTCACTGACACTGAACTAAGCATGGTAGTGCACGTCTGCAATCTTAGCACTCAGGAGGCTGAGGCATGAAGATCACTTGTTTGATGTCAGCCTGGGCTATACACCAAGACCTGTAGTTACCCCCGTCACAAAAAACAAAACAGAACAACAACAACAAAAATCTAAACAAAAACAAAAAACTTTGAACCCACAGCCAACAACTCTACAGAGTATACCTGAATGAGGCTTATCAAACACATTTTCTCACTAAGGCATATCATAATCTTAATAATACTATATAGCACTTCAGCACTATGCTGTTTGCACTTCAAACATAGGCTTAGGGGTAACCCACTGGGAAAAGACATGTGTGAAGCCCTAGGTTCAATCCCCAGTACAAAACAAAACAAAAAACACCAACACAGGTGTCATTAAGGGAGCATTAACCCTCTGAAAGGGACACTTGAGTGAAATATCAAGGCAGAGTATTGTCTTTCCCAAACTCCACTGAGAATATGGTACAACCGGTGAATCAAATTTTTCACCATTCTGTGCATGTCTACAAAAAGTGCCATAAGTATTGATTTTGGAGTTACAAATTTTGGCAAGTAGATGAATCCCCAAATATAGAATCAGTGAATAAATGTGACTGTATTCTACTACATTACTTAAAAAAACAAACAAACAAACAACAGTGCTGGATGCAGTGGTGCACGGCTGTAATCCCAGCAGCTTGGGAGGTGGAGGTGGGAGGATTGCACAGAGGCAGTCTGCGTAACTTAGCAAGACCCTATTTCAAAAAGTAAAAAAAAAAAAAAAAAAAAAGGGCTGGGGGTGCAGCTCAGTGGTCCAGCACTTGCAAAGCATGCATGTCTGAGGCCCTGGGTTCAACCCCCAGTACCACAAAAATAAATAAATAAATAAATAAATAAATAAAAATAAAAACCCAGAAAATGCAATAAAACGAAACAAAACCTACAACCTGAAACCAAAAGGCTGAACTTGCCTAGAACTCGAAGATCAAAGCCCTATCCTCTGCCTCTGTCTGGGGTCATTTTTCATGTAACTCTTGGCAGGAGATGCCGAATAGAAGACTTCTCTGCAAGGGCAAAGATCAACAGAGGTACATTCTTATACTTATGGAAAAAAAGGGTACTCTAACAGGGACAAGGCTTGGTTAGTGAGCATTCCAAACTTTCTGGGTTATTCTTCAAACTGTGCCTTCTACTGCTGGCCAAACCCAAACTCTCCCTCAAGACAGGAGAATGAGTTGTTGAGGGTTTCATTCAATCATTCAAATAACAGTATATCAGAGAATAAAATGAATCAAATCTATAAAGATCTCAATCCTGCCTCTCCTGAATTATTTGTGTAATTGGTGTTCGGTCTCCAAGTACTCAATAATCATTTAGGCAACAAAAAAGAATGAAGACAGGAATGCCACCATAATGTACATCAGGCCTCTCCTGAGGGTGGGGGTATCTTGTGCATTAACAGCACACCATTCAGTGCCAAGGTTAAGATACTCAGTTTTGGAGGGGTGGGAGAGGGGGAAGGAGGCGCATAAGAGAGTAAGGGGGAAGTTATCTATGCAATGTACAATGAAACGCATATATGGAAATGTCACAATGAAATGCATGTCAGAATGAAACACATTAAGTTGTACATTAAGAATTTCAAAAAAAAAAAAAAAAAAAAAAAAAAAAAAAAAAAAAAAAAAAAAAAAAAAAAGATAATCAGTTTTCAGAATCTAGAGGGCCACCACTGCCAGAAAACTTAAATGGCTTTACGTGTCTTAATTTAATGGCTGAGTTCAGATCTTAAATTACTGATAAGGATTAAGGAGGGACACAGGAATGGACCACCCTGCTGAGTTGGTATCTTCCTAATGCAATTTGTACCAAAGCAACCAGAGAGAAATCTGTCCTTACCTGAATGAAATGAGTGACCAAATGGACATAGGCTCCAGCAGCTGCCACAAACATACAGAGGGCAAAACTGGCATAGACCTTCTTTAGGTGCTGCTGTGTTGAGGGGGTACTAGGAAAGAATTTTCAGAACAGTCATCACTCCTTGACCAAACTCATTTAATTTTTTTTTTTGTTTGTTTTTTTTGCAGTACTGGGGGTTGAACCCAGAACCTCACGTGTAAGTGCTATACCACTGAGCTGCCCCCCCCAAGCCCCCCCCTTTTTTTTTTAAGCTTTTTTGAGACAGGATCTCGTTAAATTACGCAGAGTGCCTCTGGTCTCGAACTTGCGATCCTCCTGCCTTTGCCTCCTGAGTGGCTGGGATTACAGGTGTGCGCCACTGAGCCCGGCTCTTTAATCTCATTTCTAAGCTAAGAATTATTTCTCTCTCTCTTGCCAGGGGAATAAGTGAAAACTGTATTACAAATAGTTTGAGATACTTTAGGGGAGCATATTATAAGAAAAAAGGGTGTTTTGAAAATAGGTTAACAGACTCTTAAATACTAAACAAGAGCCAAAAGCCCAAATGTATGAAGAGTATCCAAACTAAAATAAATAACTTTCCAGTGATCATTCAGCAGCCCTCAGAATCTGGGTACTTTTATCAGGTTTATCTGGAGTTTGGCCAATTTGTCAATTTATATATGTAAGTTAATAAACTAAGAAGAGAACTTGCCTAAGTTCTCTTAGTTAATAAACTAAGTTAGTTAATAAACTAAGAAGAGAAACCAGATATGATAAGAAATGCAGTAAAGAACCAAGGTTAAAACACTTACATATGAGAAAATTTTAAGAGTGCATCAAAGTTGATCTTCCGATCAAAAATGTTCATGGTTCTAGAGTCTATGCAATACAGCCTTCACTCTATAGAATTAAAAATAAAGAAAAGGTTAAGACACCAAGATACAGAAAATAGCACAAACAACTTTCTTATAAAAATAGCAACATAGAGGTTTGGAAAAATGAGAAGTTACCTATATTTTTTGCTGTCCTACTACAACAATTTTCATTATGTGTATCCTTCTAGAATACATTTGCAACTACCGTCAACTATTTTAAAGAGGGCAAAAGAAATTAACCCATCTTCTTTTCCCTCAAACTATTTTGTTACTATCATTTAATTTCTATTGTTTCAGGAGGTAATCTGCCCTTTAAAAGACAGCTTATAGAGAAATTGTTGTTGTTGTTGTTAGGTGCTGTCGAGTCGGTATCCGACTCATGGCCACCCTCTGTACAACAGGGGAAACACTATTGTCAGTGCTTCTCTGCTGTTCATAGGGTTTTCAATGGCAGATTGATTTTTGGGAGGGGGTTGCCAGGTCCTTCTCCCAAGCCTACAGCTTCTGGTGTTCCCAGGTGATCTCCCATCCAGGTACTAACCAGGCCCAGCCCTGCTTAGCTTCCGAGATCTGACGGGATAGGATGCCACAGGGCTACAGGGCAGGCTATAGAGAAATTAGCAATTAGCAATCTACTTAAAGGGATACACACTGGCATTTACGTCACTGTTTTAAGGTGCCAGAGTATTTCCTCAGTAAGGGTACCTTCAGGAAAAACACAAAGCAAAACAAAAAAGCACTACCAACCATAACACTGGGATAGGCACTAGAACTTGCATTTTAAATATACACATGTAGAAATCCTCCACTTAATGTATTTTTTAAATTGAACTAAAAGGGATACACTATTTTAAAAGCAAGAAAGTTCCTCCACCTCCGTAAGAAATTTATGCAAAAAAGGACTCTTGTAATTTGTTTCAGAATCTTTTCTACAGGATGAAAGAGTACAAAGTTTTTCTGTATATTTCCTAAATGTTAGTATTTTGCCATATTTGCTTTATCTCCCACATATATGTAATATAAAGACTTAAAATACTTTTTATTAAACTGTGCAGACAAAATATCCCTAAGTACTTCAATGTGTGCACCCTGAAAACAATGATGAAAACCAGGAAATTACCACTGATATAATATTATCTGATCCACAGACATTATTCATGTATTCCCAATGTCTCAATGCATATCAGAAAGAGCATTTAAAAACTGAACCACATCCAGGTTATATAAAATAAAGTAAGATTCTTAAGTTGTGCTTCCTCCCTATCTCACACCCAATCCTAAATAACCATATTCAATCTACAGAACTAAAGATCTGATCAAGAGCTTCCATCTTTCCTAGACATAAATCCTCCAAATTCTTATTAGACACATGATGCCCATCGATTTCAAACCTACTAAAAAGGGGGCAGGGGGGAGAATGGGATTCAAACACAAAAGATAAGTTGTTTGAAAGACAACTTATGCCCATCTCAACCAATGCTCAGCACAATTAAACTAGGCAATTAAAGTTACAATCCTCAAGTCAACTTCCTGAGGCATCCTAGGCCAGTGGAAAGATGCCACTCTTAAGAGTTCATAAGCGTCACTACCATTGGTTTCCTGAAGCTTTCCTCCCTCAAATGAATTTATCATAATGGCTGGCTGGATTTCTTTCTCAGATTTCCTCCTTTCTCTCACCAATTTCCCTACTCACCTCACTTCTTGTTAGTTCTGTTTTTAAGAATGGATACAGTAAGAAGCTGTAGAACCTACCAAAGCCACTGCTCTCTCCTCTAAGTCACAGGGCTCGGGGCCCTCTTGATCTAGATGGTGCAATTATTGCAGGCTGTTGCAAGGCTGAGCACAGCCTTCTATAACCATGATGACTGTGTCCTCTGGAGAGCACACTTACAGGAAGGCAGAATCCAGCACCTGGAAAGTGTCTTCGTTTAAGGCTTCCATTAACACCCCTAATGACATCCCTAGACAGAATGTGCAACAACACTGAAGCAACCTGCAGAGCCAAGTTTCTCAGTATTCATAACAGTAATGCTAAAGGACCTCTTGCTTCCAATTTCAAGCACCAAAGGGGAGGAAGGGAGTGCCTCAAATACCCAGGAGACTGTTAGTCAGAAAGGGGCAATACTCATGTAACCAGACCCCTCTGAATATAAACTGTGGGAGAAGACAATGACAGAAACTCCTCCTTCCCAGTTTACTTTTTGACATTTCCCAGGGGGTACCTTTCTCTGTAGATGAAAAAGTCAAAACCATCAAAGGTTATGCAGGTGAGAACAGGGATGTCAAATAGTAATTTTACCCTGATTTAGTAGTAGCTTATTGTTTGAATTTTTTTTAGATCAGTAAATAAACTTTATTTATTTATTTGGTGGTTCTGGGGATCAAACCCAGGTCCTCATACATGCTAGGCAAATGCTCTACCACTGAGTTACATCCCAGCCCACTTTGTTTTTTTGAGAAGGGATCTCACTGTGTAGGCCAGGTCAGCCTCAAATTCATGATCTTCCTGCCCTAGCCTCCCAAGAGCTGAGATTCCAGGTGCATACCACACCTAGCTAAAACTTTTTGATACCACTACCTATTCCAAGGGCTGGAATTTAGCTCAGTTGGTAGAGTACTGCGCTGCAGTCTCTGAGGACCCAAGTTCAATTCCCAGCACCGCAAAAATGGGAGAAGGGCCTGGCAATCCACTCCCAAGGCAATCCCGAAACAGTCAACCATTGAAAACCCTATGAGGGTCGCTATGAGTTGGATAGCGACTCAACGGCCCCTAACAACAACAACAACAACAACAACAACCTATTCCAAAATTTAAGTGAAACGTGTAATAACCAAATTTTACAGACAGAAAAGTACACTGCAATTTTAATAGTGTTATGGAGAAAAAAATGCAAAAATGTATCTTTAACGTACATGACGTGACATATATAAGATATATTTTAAAATTTTAAATGTGAGGGGGGAAACAGGTCTTAAAATCAAGCAAATATGTTAGTTTGCTCTAAGGCTATTTCAAATAGATAAGAACTAATGTACAAATAAGCAATGAGATAAAACGTTCCCTTGAGTTTTGCCAGACAGAGTAAACTTACCAGGTTTCTACCTTAGCCTCAACTGGTTATGCTCGGAAGCTGCACAAAAGAAATATCTACATTTTCAAAGGCCAATATGCAAACTCAGTTGAACAAGATTAAACTACACTTGTAACTCAAATATAGCAGCTCTTATACCAAAGGTATTTTCAGTCTCAAGAACAGCTGGCTCTTAACAGAGCTTAAAGTAATCAAAATGATTAACCAAGTAACTAACAAGTCAGATGAAAATCTTTGCTAAAAACAAAACAAACAAAAGCCTGGTGTGGTGGTGCAGGACTGTAATTCCAGCACTCAGGCTAAGCCAGGAGATCAACTGGAGTTCAAGGCCAACCTGGTCTATACAGGGAGTTCCAGGCAAGCCTGAGCTACACTGTGAGACCCTGTCTCAAAAAACCAAAAACAAACAAAAAAGCACATTAAAATAGTATTATGTATATTTTTACAATTAAGAAGAAATGTATTGTTGAGTTGTTCAAAAATTCAATATAGTAGTTCTAACATACACCTAAGCCTATAGCAAAAATCATTTAACAGCACTGGTCTATCTCACTCTAAACCCTAATTCACACAGAAATCTCTAAATGGATTCTCTCTCATTCCCCAGTTCTATACTCAATTACTAAACAAGGAGTGGGGATTATATATGGAGAATTCAATGTAGACAGTGTTTCCTGGAGTCATGAGAAATTAGCCTGTACTGCATATATAAAGGAGAAATAAATGTTCACAAGTTAGTCACAACCAAATTCCTTTCATTTAGCCCAGAGCTTTATTTTATGCCTTCATCCTTAGGAGAGCAGGAACCCCAAAACTTGTCATAACCTGTCAAAATGTGTCATGCACATATGCTAAAGTTTTGTTGCAGTGTCACCATTCTGTGGTGACAGGACCAGCCGAAATTAACAAAACAAAAAACTAGAGCCCAGAGTGGTGGCACGTGTACTGAGGCTGAGACAGGAGGATCAAGAGTTCAAGGCCGGCCTGGGCTACAAAATGAGACCGTTTCTTTAAACACACACACAAAACCAACTGGTTGTGGGGGTGGAGCTCAGTGGTATAGCACTTGCTTAGCATGTGCAAGGCCATGGATTCAAACTCCAAGTCATCAGGGAAAAAATGCCAAGAGCTTACTACATAACTTTACCAAGAAAAAAAACTAGGTAAACATGTTTGGAGTTAGGTCTCTTTGCAGCCTGCTTTTTTCTTGGGGAGGAAGTACATCATGGGCTGGCAAGAAGAAAAACTTTATTATCAATGGACATCTCTGTCTTGTTAAATCCCTTGTTGCTGTTTTTTTCCAGCTACCTTCCTTACTCTTGTCCTAAAATGAAAGCTTATCAATGGTCAAGGCCTCCTCCCATCCAAAAGAAAAAGAAAAAGAAAAGAAAAGAAAAACAAACTCCTAAAATATGTATGTCACCACTCTTAGTAATTATGGTGAAAATGAAACATGCTTTAGTCTCCAAATCTATACAAAACAGAAACTATCATGTATTTACTACATAGTTAGCATGGTATGCACTTTAAATAAACCCTTACCTTTGATAAATAGCCTACTGAATGCTGCAGCCAGGACAGAAGTTGCCTCAGTACATACAATTTAACAACACTGAACCAGCAAATTAAAGAAACAATATTCACACATTTCATTAAATATTAGATGGTGAACTGCTTGGCTTTTCCCTCCTGTTAAGTTAATTCAACCTGCAGCTATACCACTGTGGTGTCTGATCCCACCAGATCTCAGAAGCTAAGCAGGGTTGGGCCTGCTCAGGGTTGGGTTACTACTTAGATGGGAGACCGCCTGGGAACACGAGGTGCTGTAGGCTTGGGAGAAGGACCCGACAGCCCACTCCCAAAAAACAGTCAGCTATTGAAAACCCTATGAATAGCAGAGAAGCACTAACAATACTGTTTCACCTATTGTACATAGGGTCACCATGCCTATCAACAACATTAATTCAACCACCTGGAACTCTGTCACCACACATCTAGAAGGAATCAAACTATTACTTAACAAAGGGGGAAGGACTATTGATAATTTTTCAGTAGTTCTTATTACTGAATAGTTTTCAATTTCTGTATAACCATGTCGTTAACATAGTGGTTAAGAGCATTGACTGTAGCTGGGAGTGTACCTCTATTTTATCCCCAGGGCACTTCCCCCTAAAAAAGCATCACATTGTGCTTCAGTTTCATCATCTGTAAAACAGTAATATATAATATACTTTACTTCATAGGCTTGAATATTAAGTGACATAATACAAATAAAGTACTTAGAATAGTACTTTGTACACAGAACAAACTCAATGCATGTTAACCAGAAAGTCTGGTTTCAGAAGATATTTATTCTATGCCTGATTTACATATACCATGTAAATTTTTAAAAAATATTATTCAACCATTAACTCAAAGCTAGCTGTATCATGAAGGCTTATTATTAATCTAAATAACAGACTAAAGTTAAAGGGCTGGGGATGTAGCTCAGTGACACAGCGCTTGCCTAGTAAGTGCAGGGCCCTAGGTTCCATCCCCAGCACTGCAAAACAAAAGACAAAAGTACTTCTTGTCTGAAAGAATAAAGTTAAGTTGGGGGGCGGGGAGATAGTCCTAAAAAGGCCATAAACTGAAATTTAAAGGACCCTGATAAATCTTATTACTGATTAAAACTACTTCTGTTTAAATGGCATACCTCTCCTCTGACACATTTACACTGTACCTCCTGTCCCACCGGGCTATAAGGTGTTTTGAGACAGCCTAATAACCACTAAGTGATAATCCAATATGTCAGAGAGTTTGATGAGGTTAAATGGTCATTAGCTTGATGCTTTTCCTACCACTCCAGGAGATATGTCAGCTAAGTTTCAGGCTAGTCCAAGGAACTGTTTCAACTAGGGTTGAGCTAGACTGAATACCTAAGATGTCCAAGACTTTGCCTTAACTTAGACCAAATAACTGGGTTAGCTAATACTGCATCCATCTCTGGAGGGGGCTGCCCACCACTTTCAAAATAATTTTATTTTTTGTATCAAATTCTGATACTATTGAATCTCTCTATATATAACCACTACTATTTTATAGAACTGAATCATAAGAACACTCCAATGTCCTAAATATATATATCATTTTCCAGTATAAACCTATAATCCCTGCCCAATAACACCCTTCCTAATATTTAGCACAAATGAAAGCAAACTAAATTAGGAACAACAGCACATCCCTTCATTTTCACCCATGAAGCTTTTTTTTTTTTTTTTAAGTTTTTTTGTATTCTAGTTAATTGTGCAGGAACTTCTTACCTTGAAAGCAGAGCTTGCACCTGATTCAGCCCAGCTATCCCCCAGATTTAAACACAACTTGAACTCTCTGGATCAAATCTAGACCCCATTACCAAAACAAGAGCTGATCAACATTCCACAGCTGGCTCAAAGTGGAATCTACCTCAAGAGGTCACTCAAAAGGCCCTAAAAGCCAATCCAATCTCTACAGCCTTTCTCTTTGGTCTTGAACAGTCTCTGGGAAATGTATATGATATAAAAACTATGAAGGGCACCTTGAAATTTGTTTAAAAAATTGGGGGGAACAAAACTGGGTGAAGTGAAAGATATCTGTACCAAATTCTATAGCCAAATCAAAGTAGCAAAGGAAAATTTAGAAGTCTGAACTAAGAATATTCAGTGGTTTTCCCAGAGGAGATTAATACCCTAGGGTAGTTTATGAAATAAAGTGAAACTTTTCAGGCCAGCAAAGTTCCTTCTATACAACTTTCAAAGTGCTTTTATACACATTATCTCCTTTTATCTTCACATTAACCCATGATGAAGGAGCAAGAATGATTAGTCCCATGTTAAAGATTCCAAAATAAATAAATAAAATGGCAGTGTAATAGCAATAAGAGAACTGGATCTGGAGTTGCAAATCTTGCTTCCTACCACGTAACCTTGTGGAAATCATTTTACCTAATTATCACCTTGGCTTCTTCATCTATAAGGACAATGATTAATACTGGTTCTATTGACTGTCAATAAGAAAATGTGAAACCAGGTGCAGTGGCACATGCCTGTAATCCTAGTGACTCAGGAGGCAGAGGTAGGAGGATCACAAGTTTAAAGCAGCTTGCATAACTTAGCAAGACCCTGTCTCAAGATAAACATAATTTTAAAAAGGAGCAGGGGGTGCAGCTCAGTAATACTTGCAAAGTGCAAGACCCTGGGTACAACCCCCCAGTGCCGAAAAAAAAAATGTGTATCGTTCCACTGTACAGTGATAGTCATTAATACTGATTTGATCAATATCAGAAAGTTTAAATGAATAGCAAAGCCAGAACCAGATTCAAGGTCTCCCTTTTTTTGTGTGTGTGATACTGGGGGTTGAACCCAGGGCCTCGTGCCTGCATGCTTTGCAAGTGCTGGACCACTGAGCTGCGCCCCAGCCCATTTTTTTAAACTTTTTTTGAGACATGGTCTTGCTAAGTTATGCAGACTGCCTCTGGTCTCAAACCTGCAATCCTCCTGCCTCTGCCTCCCAAGCCACTGGGATTACAGGCGTGCACCACCACACCCGGCGATCAGATTCAGGGTCTCTTGACCTTTACTGTCTGGTGCTCTTTCCACTACTCCAACTTAACAGTAGAAAAGTAAGTTGTCGTTAAAACAGTTCCAGTCATAGGTCAACGGAAACCCCTAAACACTCCCTAAAACATATATTGATTCCTATTATACTCATCTGTATTTTTCAGCACTTCTACAAAAACACATTAAGTGTATCTATAATGGGTGGGGACAGATAGCTGAAAATACTAAGTAGCTGGATTTTTACCTTTTTCTATTCTTTAGGAGAGTAAAACTTCATTCAGATTAACAACAGGGAAAGTAAAGAAGAAAGAGGGTATTAAACTATGTTTCCACAGCAAGATGAATAAAGGAAGAAGGAAACACTAGATCCAAATTACAGATTGCATTTCTCAGGGATTCAACCATTCTGTCCCTACTGAAGGAAAAAGGCAGAGATCTAAATATCAACACATTCTTGAAGCCAGAACAAAAAATATTAAAGAACAAGAAACACCAACGAAGGTATGTAAATCTAAGAATCACAGAAATAAGGGTGTTTGAGAAGACACAGAAATGTAGTTATACAGTTCAGGTAATCTTTCTTGAGCTAAATTCTTAAGCTACCCACACAGCTATAAATATCGGTAAGAAACTAGAAAAGTCCATTTGCCATTAACCTTTAACCTTAAAATCCTTGTTTGTGTTTCAAGCACATTCAGCTCTTCTACTGGGTTACACATTCACAAGTTAACTATTACTAGAACAGAGTCTCAAGTTCAAAGTGGTTTTTGACGTTTGGTGAATGGAAGGAAGCCTGATTGGACAGGCAATGCAGCCCGGGCTGGCAAGTAGTAGCAATTTTTTTTTTTTAAATCAAAAATACCAAAGTCTACTTGTCACAATTCTAGCAAGTATGTCCAAGGAAAAAACATTAACAAAAACAAGCAAAAAACCCCAAACAACCACCCGCCCAGCGGCGTCCTTCTTAAGCCAACTTTAAGACGTCCACAGTGTTCAGGACCAAGCAATCAAGGCCACCTCACCTGTCCAAAGGTAACCAATCAGACGACAGCAGGGCTGACCTGTGGGGCTGGGAAGCGAGGCCAAGCCCCAGTCTCTTCTCTCTGCCGTTGGCTTCCAAGTAACTAAGGAATCTCGCGTGTCACAGAGGAGTGACATCACCCGGCCCGCCGTGACAGGGCAGTCTGCCGGACCAAGCCCTAGCTCAAGTCCCGGACCCCACCAAGGCAGCGGGACCAGAGAACCAGCACCAGAATGGCGATCCTTTGGGTGGGGCGGGGGTGACCATAAAGCACTGAAGTTTCGCTATCATTCACCTCGGAAGGAGGGGGCAGGGAACGTGCCCTGAATTCAAGCTGCCGAGACTGGGCCCTGCGCCTGTACTGAGCGGAGGGAGGGCCAAAGGAAAATGAATAGGCGGGAGGGAGGGAGGGGGCAAGAGAGGCTAAGAAGATGCCTTCGCTACCGCTCTGGCGCAGAATCTCAGCCGCGATATCCCCAAATGCACCCCAGATTCACCCCCGCCCCACCCCCGCCCGGTACAGTTGCGCATGCGCGGCACTAGTTCCGTAGCTTCCCCCCTGGGCCAGCTTTCCTGGGTCTCGCTCGACGCTGGGCCCGGTTCCCTTAGGGTGCTATCTGTCCGAAAATAGAAGCTACTCCCACTCTTTCTCTGCCTCCATGTCCATCCCTCACTCCCGGTTTGCCTTTTCCTGGTATCGGACGTACCTTCTTAACCCGCCTCTCAAGAGCCCCAGCTCTTCCAACACCGGATGTGCTCTGACTCGCTCAGGGTCGGCTCTAGATCTTTAACCCCGCGCCCGCCCCCTGAGGGAAACCCCACCCCCCACCCCGCTTAAGCCCAGTGCTCATTGGCCGTTGCCTGCACTTCTGCTTCTCCGTTGGCTGTACGTTCATAAACAGCGACTGCTTACTTCAGAATCATTAGCTAGTGCCTTGTCGATCAAGACTCTGGCCACCAACCGGCGTCGTAGCAATAGGTCTCTCCTCCCTCCCGCTTAGTAAAGGATAGCTGTCCACCACTCCCTCTAGTGGATAAAGTGAAGAGAAGCGGGCCGCGCCCGAGAGTCCTGGCAAGTAGATAGTCTCTCCCACACGCACACGACAAATAATGAGATTGCGCTGCAAAGGCCTGAGATTCTGCTTTTACAATTTTTATGGGATGTTAAAGGGGGAAAGCGATTCAGAGAACACATAGAAAAGCTCCCTCACAGGGATCTATTTACTGTGAATCTAGTGGAGCGTAAGCTTCAGACACCTTTGAATGCTCAATTGTATAGCAACACCAGGAGGAAATAGGAGCCACAGTTCTGCACCAGACGCATGGACCCCAGCCTGGAGGTCACTCTGTAAGGCCAAGTGGTTGTCCTGAGGTCGCAGGCTCGGCCAGCAGGCTGTAAGAACTACCTTCCCAACTCCCTGCTTTAGGGAAGGTGGATGTTTCTTCATAGTCACTTCGGTACTGGGTGGGGGTGAAGGAGGACAAGGGCAGCAACGAACTGGCTTCACTGTCCTAGCAACCTCTTTAGAGAACAAGCCAAGGCAGAACAAACGGCTGGAGTGTCCCTGAGGGCTTCTTTGTGGCACGAAGAATCACGGGTGCAAGAACTTCTAGTCAGAGGTTGTGAAGCTTATAAAAAATTTTCTGAAGTATCAGTAACTTTTTTTTTTAAAGGGACGAGATCTCGCTATATAGCCCAAACTGGCTTCAAACTCTTTATGTAGCCCAAGTTAGCCTCAAACTCAAGATCTTCCTTGGTCAGCCTCCCAAATTCTGGGATTACCAACCTGAACCCCCATGGCCAGAGCTTTTGAGATTTGCTCCACAGCGCTAATTTTTGAAAATAGGGATATAATTCACAAACAATAAAATTCGCTCTTTTAAAATATATGTTTCAGTGTTGTTTGTTTTTGGTCCTGGGAACTGATGCCAAGGCCTTGCACTAGGCAAGTGCTCTACCACTGAACTATGCCCTCAACCCTTTTTTAAATTTTTTATTTTGAAGCAGACTCTTTAAATTGGGCTGGTGTAGTGGCACATGCCTTCAGTCTCAGCACCCAAGAGGCAGAAGCAGGAGGATTGATGTGAGTTCAAGACCAGCCTGTGCCACACAGTGAGACCCTGCCTCAACAAACAAACAAAAGAGATAAGTTGTTCAGGCTTCCTCTCACCTTTGTTGCTAGGTGCAGTCAAGTTGGTATCCGACTCATAGCGACCCTCATAGGGTTTTCAATGGCTGACTGTTTCAGGATTGCCTTGGGAGTGGATTACCAGGCTCTTCTCCCATTTTTGGGGTCCTGGGAATTGAACTCGGGTCCTCAGAGACTGCAGCGCAGTTCTCTACCAACTGAGCTAAATCCCAGTCCTCCTCTCACCTAGAACTCACAATTCTCCTGCTTCAGCCTCCCAAGTTGCTGCGATTGTGAGCATGGACCACTGCACCCATCTTTAAGACTTTTTAGGATACTGGATTCACAAGATTTTGCAATCATTACCACTACCTAATTCCAAAATGTTTTTATTATCCACACCCTCAAAACCTTTATATACATTAATTCTCTTAACTCCAACAGCTACTAATTTGCTTTCTGTCTGTAGGTTTGTGTATGTTGGATACTTCATATAATTGAAATCCTACAATATGTAACCTTTTGTGTTTGACTTATCAATAAAAAAGAGGCTGGGTGTGCAGGTCAGTGGCAGAGCACTTGCAAAGTATGCACAAGGCCCCAGGTTCAGCCTCCCAGTACCTGAGTGCTGGGATTACAGAGGTGCACCACCATACCCCCCTTGGAAAAGTTTCTTTTTTTACCTCTATTTTTATAGAGTAATTTTAAATTTACAGCAAAATTGAAAGGAAGATACAAAACTTTCTAGTATGTCCCCTGACCCTACACATGTATGCTGTCCCATTACCAATACCCCCCACCAGAATAGTACATTTGTTACCAGTGATGAGCCTACATCAACATATGATTACCACTCAAAGCCTATAGCTTACATTAGAGTTCACACTTGAGCACGTTAGGGGTGCTAGCCATTAGAGTAAACAGGAGAACTAAGTAACAAGGAGCCAGCATGCAAGAGACTGCAGCTGTAGCCCTGTGGCATCCGATCCCTTCAGATCTTGGAAGCTAAGCAGGGTTGGGCCTGGTTAGTACCTAGATGGGAGACCGCCTGGGAACACCAGAAGCTGTAGGCTTGGGAGAAGGACCTGGCAACCCCCTCCCAACAAAAATCAATCTGCCATTGAAAACCCTATGAACAGCGGAGAAGCACTGACAATAGTATTTCTTTCCCCTGTTGTACAGAGGGTCGCTATGAGTTGGATACCCACTCGATGGCACCTAACAACAACAACAGCATGCAAGAACTAGGCATGTGACCTGGTTAGTATATTAAAACAATCATTCAAGCTAAATTGTGGCAAATAGGAACAAGAGTGGCAGCAGAGAAAGGAGTTATTAGAATGGATAATCAGGCCTTAGACTAGAGTGGCAGTTTGTAAAAATGAAGCCAGGTAAATGGATGTTGTGTATGGGGAAGACTGGAGGAAAGAAAAAACCAAAGCTTCTTTCTGAAATACTTTTTTTTTTCGGGGGGGGGGCAGGGGGGAGGTCACCAGTGCTTTTAATGGCTAAATCCAAAAATCCAATAACTTTTTTTGTAATCTTTCACTTCCTTGAAACTACTTCTTCTTCTTTCTTTGGCTCCTTCCACACAGCACTTCCTAGCTCTCCTTCAGCCTTCCACACTGTTTCTCCTGATTGCTTTACATCTATCAATAGCAATACATTCTCCCTTTTACCCAGAGCTAAAACTGGAGTTGTTCTCAACTCTATTCCCTCTCTTTTCTTTCTTAAACAAATATTTGTCAAGTCCCTATTATACACCAGATTCTATATTAAACATTCGAGGTGCATTTTTGCAAACACACATGGCCTTAGTCTTTATGGAGTTTTCACTTTAGTAGGGAAGACAGATGTCAAGCAAATAATCACATAAGTAAATACATTCAAGGAGTGGAGATTTTCCCCCAGTCCAAATACCTATATCTTCCTTTATTTTTTTATAGTTTTATTTAGGTATAGTGGATAGATAGTAAATATTATAAATATATTTAAATTATAATTTCATGAGTTTTAACATGAAACTATCATCATAATAAAGACAATGATCATATCCATTATCTTTCCCAGATTTCCTCATGCTTCTTTGTAATCCCTCCTGCCTTCTCCCTTCTCTACCCTGAACAATCACTGTGGATCAGTTTGAATTTTCTAGAATTTTATGTAAATGGAATCATATAGTATGTACTCTTTTCTATTTGGATCTTTCATTCAGCATAACTATTTTGAGATTAATTGACACTACAATATCATGCCTGCAGCTATAGCCCTGTGGCATCCGATCCCGTCAGATCTCGGAAGCTAAGCAGGGTCAGGCCTGGTTAGTACCTGGATGGGAGACTGCCTGGGAACACCAGAAGCTGTAGGCTTGGGAGAAGGACCTGGCAACCCCCTCCCAAAAATCAATCTGCCATTGCAAACCCTATGAACAGCAGAGAAGCACTGACAATAGTGTTTCCCCTGTTGTACAGAGGGTCGCTATGAGTCGGATACCGATTCTACGGCACCTAACAACAACAACAACAACAATATCATAGTCCATTCCTCTATATTCTTTAGAAATATTCTACCATATAGATTATAATAATTTGTTTATCCTTTCACCTGTTGATGGATTTTGGGGTCATCTGCAGTTTTTTACTATTACAAATATCACTAGCAACATTTATATATAAGTCTTTGTGTAGTCTAATGTTTTCCTTTCTTTTGTGTAAATATCAAGGAATGAACGGCTAGCTAATATAGTAGTTATATATTTAATGTTTTAAGTAACTGACAAACTCTTTTCCAAAGTGGTTATACCATTTTATACCCCCCACCAAGCAGTACACAAAGGGTCCAGTTTCTCCACATTTTCACTAACATTTAGTACAATCAGGCTTTTAAATTTAGCTATGTCAAGCCAAGCTGGGATTTAGCTCAGTTGGTAGAGCGCTGCGCTGCAGTCTCTGAGTCTCAAGTTCAATTCCCAGCACCACAAAAATGGGAGAAGGACCTGGCAATCCACTCCCAAGGCAATCCCAAAACAGCCATTGAAAACCCTATGAGGGTCGCTATGAGTAGGATACCGACTCGACGGCACCTAACAACAACATGTCAAGCCAGACACTGTGGTGCTCACCTGTAATCCCAGCAACTCAGGAGGTGGAGGCAAGAGGGTTGCAAATTCATGGTCAGAAGCAGCTTGCACAATTTAGTGAGAGCTTCTCTCAAAATAAAAAGTAAAAAATGGGCTGAGGGTTCATCTCAGTGTTAGAGTGCTTGCAAAGCATGCATGAGGTCTTGGGGTCAACCCTCCAGTATTGCAAAACCAACAACCATAATAATAAATTAATTAAATTTTAGTTGAGTACTAGTATCTTACTGTGGTTTTGATTTGTATTTTCTCTAATGACTAATGACCCCATGTGTATATCAGCTTGTTCAGTGGGGACTTACATGTTACTGTGATACTGAAAAGCTATGCCACCAGTATTTCAGATACCAGCAGGGCCACTCATGATGGACAAGTTTCAGCTGAGCTTCCAGATTAAGACAGACTAGGGAGAAGAACCCAGCAACCCACTTCCAAAGCAATTAGCCATTGAAAACCCTATGAATAAGCCAGGGGCGGTGGCGCACATCTGTAATCCCAGTGGCTCAGGAGGTGGAGGCAGGAGGATCACAAGTTCAAGACCAGAGGTAGTCTGCGTAACTTAGTGAGACCCTGTCTCAAAAAGTGAAAAAAAAAAAAAATGGGCTGGGGGTGCAGCTCAGTGGTCCAGCACTTGCAGAGCATGCAAGTGTGAGGCCCTGGATTCAAACCCAGTACTGCCCCCCCCCCAAAAAAAAAAAAAGAAAAGAAAAGAAAAAAAAAGAAAACCCTATGAATAGTAGAGCACTGTCAAATATAGTGTTGGAAAATAAGCCCCCCAGGTTGGAAGGAATTCAAAAGATGACTGGGGAAGAATTGCTTCTTCAAAGTAGAGTCAACCTGAATGATGGAATGGAGTAGAGCCCTTGGGACCTCCATTTGCTAATGTGGCACAACTCAAGATGAGAAGAAACATAGTGGCTGCAAAAATGGGCTCAAACACAAAAAAGATTATGTGAATGGCATAGTGTTGGGTAGTGTTCCATTCTGTTACGCATAGGGTCTCTATAAGTCAGACCTGATTTGACAGCACCTAACAACAATGGCTAATGATATTGAATATCTTTTTATGTGCTTGTCATCTACATATCTTCTTTTGTGAATGACTTGTTCACATTTTTGTGCATTTAAAAAAATTTTGGTTGGCTGTTTGTTTTCTTATTCAGTTTTGAGTACTCTTTATTTTGTATACAAATCCTTTGTCTGATATGTGATTTGCAATTTTTTTTCCTAGTTTGTTGCTGGTTTTTAGTTCTCTTAACAACGACCTTTCAAAGAGCATTTGTGTTTTGAGTGGGATGTAATTCAGTGGTAGCTCTTACTTCTTAAATTTATTTATTTATTTATTATTTTGAGAATCTCTTGCACCAGTTGCCTCTGGTCTTAAACTCATGGTCCTCCTGCCTCAGCCCCCTGAGCCTTTGAAATTACATGTTTGTGCTATTTTGCCTGTCTATCAATCTGTTCTTTTATACATTATACTTTTGGAATCATAGCTAAGACATTTTGCTTAACTCAGGTCACAGAACAGGGCACACTGTAGCTTGAAGGAACAAACTAAGAGCTAGAACAAAAAGCTAAACCAGTTATGGGGGTAGACACTGAGCAAGGGGTTTAGGTGCAGAAAAAGAGACCCATTTGCAGATAATAAGACAGGATTTTCAGACAAATAGTAATGGATATGGTTGGTCAGCATTTACCATTTATACCCATTTCTTAATATGTTTTCCTATGCTGCAGAGGCTGGAAAGCTAACGATTTTATTTCTCTGAATAAATTGCAGTTAGTCATATGTACTTAGGTCAGAGTAAGAGTGCAGAAGTGAGACAAAGTCCATCATACTTCCGTGTTGACTATTTTGCAAACAAGATTGTAAAGATGTGGTATATTTCTATAGCAGCAATCCTATGATGTCTCTAGCATTGCAAATATTGGGAGCTGATTGCATCAGAGTGTAGCTGTGGCAATGTGCTCATATAGTTGCCAGATCCCTGGATTGCAGTTGTAACCTCTTATTCTTATACCTACTTATTAGTGGAGACCTGTAGGTGTCTGATCCTCCCTGACTTTAGCTGAAGTAGCAGCTTCCCTGGCAGAGCCACTTCTACTGTCTCCTAGCAATCATTCTAGAGTTTCAGCCCTAGCCAGCTAATCCAGATTTACTGAAAGATCTTGCAAGCACTTAAAGTATTTTTGTGTCCTTAAAACACTTAGAGGAGTTTCTGTTTCCTGCAGTGATCCCTGAACAATACAAGCAATCACAATGTGTCTGAGAGGAATGATAAAGAATAACAGGTCTCCCGTGACATAGGATGAAGATGAAAATGTAGGAAGTTATTCAGTTGTTGCACAAGCATGTAACAGACATGAAGTGGGTGCTGTAGCTATACAACAAGAATATCTACTTGCCCTGAAGGCACTTATACAATCTGATGATTTCATGATATGATGACAGAGACATGGTAAGATACTATGTGCTCACAGGGATGTTCTCAACCAGTAGGGAAGTCATGAAAGAGATGACCTTTAAACTTGGTTTTAATGGATGAGTAGAAATCAGTCAGCAAAGAATAAGATCATTCTGTCTGCAGTAGGGCATATTATTAAGAAAGAAATTTAATTGAGCCAGATATGATGGTGCACACCTGTAATTCCAGTGACTTGGGGGCAGAAGCAGGATCGCAAGTTTGAGACCAGAGGCACTCTGCGTAATTTAGCGAGACTCTGTCTCAAAAAGTAAAAAAAATGGGCTGGGGTGCAGCCCAGTGGTATAGCACTTGCAAAATATGCAAGCACAAGGCTGTGGGTTCAATCCCTAGTACTGAAAAAAAAAGAAAAAGAAAAAAGTAAGTAAGTAAGAAGAGAGAGAGAGAGAGAGAGAGAGAGAGGAATTTAAATATCTGTGTTCACATTTCTCTCCATACCTTCCCAAGAAAGACTGGAAGAGGAGGTTTTTCTGTAAGTCCAAGGGCAGGAGCCAGGGATACTGCAGGGGTTTCCTTGATGGAGAAGTGCCAGGGGTAGAGGCAGGAGAGAGAGTACTTTCAGTAAGGAGGTGGAAGCAATTGATTTAAGAGAGATTCTGGGTTTCCCTATAGATTAAGAGTAGGGTGTCCTTAAGGTAGACTCATCTCTTCAATCTTCATTATTGCCTTACTTCTTATGAGAGAACCAGAATGACATGAAATTCTGAAAACAAAGACTGAGGTCAGTGCTAGATTAACCACTCACTTGGTAGATGGTCTTGGTTATGTTACTTCTTTCAGTCTGTTTACCCATCTATAAAGTTAGGATAATAATATTTCCCTCCTAGGATATTATAAAGATCAAATCAGATAATGGATACCAAAAAATTGAAAATTATAAAACACTATAAAAATATGCATTGCTATTATTTTTTAATGGGTAACTAAGTCTGGTTGATTATATCTCAGGTATGTATCTTTCCTTAATTTCTATTCATCCTCACGCCCTGATTTGGTTCAGGCTCTTATTTTTTCCATATCATTTCTATAGACTTTTCTGGATTCTCAAAAGGCTCCTACCGGAATCTTTCCAAAGAGTGTACTTAAATCCTGTCTAGGGAAAAAACAAATAAACAAACAAAACAAAACAAAACAAAAACCGGTCTAGGAGCCAGTACTAGTAGTGCAGACCTATAATCCTAGCACTGATAAAGTTGGGGCAGGAGGATTGTGAGTTCAAGGCTGGCTTGGGCTACAGAATAAGACCTTCCCTCAAAAACAAAAATAAACAAGCAAACCATGTGTAAGACACAGAACTATGTACAGAATAAACTGTAAACTCTGGCTGAGCACAAGTGTCCCCTTAAATTTGCTTCAACCTCTTTCTAGCTTTAGCTCTGGTCATGTCACTACACACCCCACGCTTTAGCCTCACTGAATTTCTTACTATTGCTCAAACATCCCATACTCTTTCATAGTTCTTCATTTTCCCCCTCCAAGAATGCCTTTTCCCCTTCCTGATCATTCTTCCTTCCATCACCTCCTTCACACTGTTCTCACTTTTCCATCTGGCTCATTTATTCACTCTTCAGCCCTGGCTCAAGTGTCATCTTCTCTCCAAAGCCTTCTTCCATGGCTTTATTCTCCATTCTCTCAGTAACACTTTGTACACCCTTCTATTACAACACTTGTCACACTGTTTTGTAAACATCAGCTTGAAAGCCAGATTGTGAACACTTCGAAGAAAGACACCTGTTCATTGTTGGATCTTCCTTACCACTTGAAACAAATGGACATTTTCAGCTGAAGAACAGGGTTCATTTGAAAGATTAGAGTGAGGTAAGGTAGGAAAAGTGGATTGAAGAGGCATTAAGGTTTGGAGATGATATAGGTCCTTGAATACCAGATTGAGAAGTTTTAGTTTTATCTTGTAAAAAGTAAGAAAGCACCAGGTGCAGTGGTGCACACCTGTAATCACAATGGCTTGGGGGAGAGAGGCCAGAGGCAGCCTGCACAATTTAGCGAGACAATTGACTCAAAATAAAAAGTAAAAAATGGGCTGGGGGTATAGTGCAGTGGTAGAGTGCTTGCAAGAGCATCTGTGATGCCCTGGGTTCAACCCCCTAGTACTGCTAAATAAGCAAATATCATTGAAGATAGGTAGGGCATGGAGTTAATATTGAAAGCAGTAATTTAATGAACCCCAGAAAATCACAGAGCATGTAAATCTGGTGGTTAAGCTTGAGAAACCAAAAACAAAAACAAAAGGTTAGGAGCTGCAAGGTAATGCATGCCTGTAAATCCATCACTTGGGAGGCTAAGGCAGGAGGATCTCGAGTTCAAGGCCAGCCTGGGCAACATAGAGAGGCCCTGTCTTAAAATAAATAGATAAATAAAATAAAATAAAGTGTTGGGGACTAAGAAACCACACAAAGATGAATTCACTGTTGTTTGCTATCCTGGGTTTCTTTCTGCCAGATATTACTTGAGCATCCACAATAGATGACTGATGAATTATTTCCCCTCTTAAATTCTCAGTTTTTGTCCAGTAGAAGTTTACAGTTTTGTTATCATGTTTCTGCCCTGGAGGAAGGAGCCTGCTATAGGAGTTGGGAAAATGTGTGTTTGACATGGTAGAGGAGGAAAGGAGGAATAATATGTGAGTTGGTTGATTTGTCCAACTGATTAGAAGAGGCTGAGCTTCATGATGGAGGATTTCAATGGCCTGGAAAGACAGGAACTCCACATTTTGATTGTAAACAATGGAAACCCAATGCAAATTGTCTTAGAAAAAAGAATTTAGTAGCTTTAATAGCATCTATATGTTGATAATTTTCAAATTGCTATTGCCTGTCTCAAGACTCCATTTCAAGACTTGATATCAAGACTCATATATATCCAACTGGCTAGTGGGTACTTCTACTTGCATGTTCAACAGGCAAATCAAACTCACATGACCAGAATCTATTCCTGATTTTCTCTTTCCAATTTCCCCTCACCAAACCTGCTCTTCTCATACTCCTTCCCCATTTCAACTGATGAAAACTCCACCTTCCCAGTTTCTCAGACCAACTACTTTGGGGTCAGCTTCATTGGCCCTCCACAAGGAATTCTACTGGATCTACTTTCAAATCTATCAAAGATTTTGACCATTTCACTTCACCTACCATCCTTGTGTAAACCACCATCATCTCTTACCTATACTATTTTAATGGCCTGCTAACTGGTCTCTCTGTCCATACCTCTACTCAATTTGTTTTCAATTTATGAACCAGAGGGAGCCTGTTAAAAACATTAGTTAAATCTTCATAATTGGAACTTAAGGATATATAGAAAAATATTACCATAAAAAGACAAGCAAATGGAAGAGAAGTCTTTGGTGAGGGGGTGGGATGGGGGAGGAAGCACACAAGAGGGTAAAGGGAAACTTATCTGTATAATGTACAACAAATGCATATATGGAAATGTCACAATGAAAAGCATGTCAGAATGAATCACATTAAAGTGTACATTAAAATTTTCCAATAAAAAAATTAAGTTAAATCTTGTTACTTCTCTCTCTGCTCCAATCCTCTAATGGCTACTTATCCTTAGAGAAAACCAAAGTTCTAGGAATAGTCTACAATGCCCTATACACTATAGCTTCTGGTTATTCTATGAAAGAAAATAGGGTGCTATGACTGGAAGAAAAGGGATGAAGGCTAAGTCTGCAGCAATGACTGACATCTACTATATCATCATTGGTGACCCACCAGCAGATGAGCCAGAGCAACATTATTCTCCTGCCTCTCCATTTTCACACCAGCCAGATTAATGAACCTCTGAATGCTGATAAGGGCCTTTCCTCCTAAATGCCTTTGATGTCACTGCCCCATTTGCCAAGAGTCTTCCTCACACCCCCAAGCCCAGCTCAAATACATTTTCATCATGATTTCTCTCTTTCTCTACTCTCCTCTCATTTCCACTCCACTCTCCTCTCCTCTTCTCTCCTCTCCTCTTCTCTCCTCTCCTCTTCTCTCCTCTCCTCTTCACTTCCCTTCTCTCTCTCCAGTGGAATCCCAACCATTATAATGCTAAGTCCAGGCAGGGCTACTAAAGGACACTCAGTTTCTGGTACTTCATGCACACTCAATCCCCAGTCCTCCCCAGGAAGTCACATCACTGAGCCCACAATGCAGAGGAGAATTCCAGGGTTAGGAGGTGAGCCATCAGCCTTCTGTTCCAGTAGAGCCAGTAGACACTGGGGAGTGGAAGGTTGTAGCATTTCCCAAGTATCTATAAAGCCAAGCACTTTCCATTAACAACTTTAACTTTCCAGCCATCATTGGGATGGGTGCTTTTGTCTGCATGTACTATGTGCAGGAAACCAAGACTTGGAGGAAAAATATCTTACTCAAAGCTCCAGGTTCATCAAGAGAGGAGGGAGGAGTTGAGCCCAGGTTTGCCTGACTCCAGAAACCATGACACAGATAAATAACTTATTCTATTTTATTTTGTTTTTGAGACAAGGTCTCACTGTGGCCCAGGTTAGCCTGGAACTTGCTACGAAGACCAGGCTAACCCGGAACTCACCTCGATCTTCCTGCTTCAGCCTGCCAAGTGCTGGAATTACAGGCGTGCGTCAGGACGCCGGGCCACAGACGGGTAATAAACCTCTTCTGTGATCCAGGCCTGCAAAAGACAATAGGTTAATGTAATCGTTTAAACTACACTTTCAATTTTTTATCTCCAGTAGAGGCTCAGAGAGGTGATGTGACTTCTCTAAAGTCATATACACGGAATTGGGGGGTCACTCTTAACAGATGTGGTCTCTCTCCTGAGCATCCTAGTATTTTCACTTGCTCTATACTTGTTGGCGGAGTGCCGCTCTGCAGTCTCTGAGGTCCCGAGTTTGATTCCCAGCACCACTAAAATGGGAAAAGGACGTGGCAATCCATTCCCGAGGCAATCTCGACACAATCAGCCATTGAAAACCCTCCATGGCACCTAACAACAACAATACTTACTTGGATACATTTGCGTCTCAAGCCCTCCAGCTACCGTGGTGGGTGGATGCCCACTGGGGCCACCAGGAGGCGCTCGACTGCAGGCGCTCAGTTGCCGGGGGCGGGAAGTACTGTGATTGGCAGGTGCAGCCGTCAACCAGGCGCGGGAGAAGCGGGGCGGGCCGCCCAGGGTCCCGTAGGCGGGAGGCGGGGCCTCCATGAATGGGGCGCGCGGCACGCAGGCTGCAGTCGGCGCTGGATCGCCGGGAAGCTGGAGTCCTGGCGGGGAGTGGGTGGGAGGAAGCGAGGTGGGGAGGAAAGGGGAAGAGCGCGGGGGGTGGGGAGGGGCAGCGTCGGGGCAGTGCGCGGAGAGCGCCGAGGCAGCGGGTGTGAGTTAGAGTCCGCTGCCGCGCACCAGACCCTTTGGTGCTGGTGTCCCGCTGCTTCCCCTCAGCTCTCGCCTTGCCAGTCGCCTGAGGGACTCTGAGGAGCCCCAGGCGCTCCCAAAAGGGCAGCGGAGTCGTGACCCCGGAGCCGGCGCTGAGGGAGGAGCCGGGTCCGAGCGACCGAGCCCAAGGCCCCGGGGCGTTGAGGTGGGGGGCTGAAGCCCCCGAGGGGGCTCCGCCGTGATGGGCAACTTGGAGAGTGCCGACGGGGGCCCGGGCGAGCCGCCCTCAGTCCCATTGCTGCTGCCGCCCGGCAAGATGCCGATGCCCGAGCCCTGTGAGCTGGAGGAGAGGTTCGCCCTGGTGCTGGTGAGAACTCAGTCCAGCCCCTTCCCTTTCCTAGCGCCCCCCGGGTCCCGACCCCCCAGCTGGGACGTTGTACCTGGCCTCGTCCCGCCCACCCCTTCAGCCAAGGCCCTTGACAGACCCCGGCCTCCAGTGCCTCCCCGGAACCTATGAGCATCCGCTGGCCGCTCGGGACAGCTCGATCGGGGACCTGGGGACTACGCTTCAACCGCTGGGCACTTAGAAGGAGGAGGTGGGGTCCCCAGGCCCAGACTGTCCTAGGATCCAGACTTCTCCTTTCCGCCCTCTCCTCCTGCCTTGCTTACTTCTCCCCACTTCCCCGTCAGTCTCTTCGGTCCAGCCTGAGAATTCTATTCCCCGAGACTCGCTGGTGTGGCGAATTCAGAAGCTAGGGCCGGCTCGCTCCCTTGGCGAAGTCGGGTTTCTCTGGTGTTAACATGGAGGCTTCCCAGGGAGTGGGTCCTCCGCCTAGCTCAGACCAGATGTTTGGGTGAAGAACTTGGGAGGGGGCTGGCACCCCTTGAAGGGGGATGAATAAAGAGTAATGCCATTCTACTTATTTTCAGAAGTGCCTGCAGGCATCCTGCTAAGTTATAGTGGGTTTGCCTAAAAAGTTGAACATGTGGATAAGCCATTTCACTAGGGTATTTTTTTTCAATTGAAACAATACACAATCCATCCCACCACTTTTTTGTGTTAAGCCCTAGTAACTGGCTTGTATTCCTTTGCCTGTCTGTAGGTTCTAGTATAGTCTTTATGGATGGGTTTTTAGAATTGACTTTGGGATTCTCCTTTGGTGTGGAAATTGGACATTGATGTCAGTGGCTCTGTGAATAGGGAGGTTATGAGTTTGTATCACTGGAAAGGAGCTGGAGCATATGTTGAAGCTAAACGAAGTTTGGAGAAAACGAACATTTGCTAACACATAAATCTTTGAGAAACTTGGGGAAATAGTTCTCAGATCCCCCAAAGAACTCTCTTAAGTGGCAGTAATCATTCTGGTGTTATTGTTGGTATGGCAAAGGCTGACTTTGTCTTTGTATGTGAGGAGGTATAAGTTGTGGATTTAGCAGCCCTATTAGATTTCATCTGCCTTGGAAGGGAGAGATTAGATCTGTTGGCAGCAGTGGAGCTGTCTAGAGATCCTGGCCTCTCTGATGGTGGAGAGCCTGACATCAGCCCACTGGCACCAGCAGTGACTCTGAGAGGGTCCACAATGTTCCCAGAAGACGTTCCAAGGGGAAGCCATGTCACTGGCACTTCTCTGCCTGCCTGCTCTGTGAAGGGCCAAAGGGATCTGGGCCACACATCCTGTGGCCCTCTGCATTTCTCCCAGCCTACTCAGGGAGATAGGGTGAGTCAGTGATTACTAATGTGCTGTGACCATCCCAGAGGCTGAGAAGAGCGACTGGGACTTAGTGCTCTTGAGAACAAGAGCTCAACTGTTAAAGAGAAGAGTAGGAGGGAATCTATACTCCAGTGAGGGTGTGAAAACCCCCAGCAAACTGACACCCATTAGCTATAGAAATTGAAAGAGAAAGGGATGGTCAGAGGTACATTATGTGGGAGGCTGCCTGAAGTTGGGACTGCCAGCCTTTTGTGAAAACTCAAAGCCAGAATCCATCATGTTCTTATTGGAGTTTGGTTGTCCTGTTTGTTTAGTTAGCAAATTGATGGCTTAATGTTCACAAAATGCACTTGGTGTCCTGGTTACTACCAGAGCACCCAGAGAGCCCAGGTCAGGCAGGGAAGTGGACCACCCACTTGCAGTCCTTCCATCTGTACAATATTTTGTTTCCTCATGTCTCTGTTTTGGTCTTATTTCTGTGTGCTTGAGCTGCTGCTGATGGAGGGTTGGACGGGGGCAGGCCAGGGCTAGTTAGCTGTTTCAGGGGAGGAGGAGCTTTAACCTCAATTTTCTAACATAGAAAAATCATGCTTTCTTGAGGATTTAGATTTTTTTTCTAGAGGCTCTTAGAGATGTCTCCACTGCTCCTGAAAGGTGCTCTTTCTACCATCCTTTGGTAGAGTTTGTGAGTTTGATGTTTGACCCAGGCACAGGCTCAGGTGTATTATTTTTCTTTTCTTTTCCCTTCCCTTCCCTTCCCTTCTCTTCTGTTTTCTTTTCTTTCTTTTTTTCTTTCTTTCTTTTTTTTTTTTTTTGTGGTACTTCTGGGGTTGAACCCAGGACCTCACATATGTTTTGCAAATATTCTACCACTGGGCTGCACCCCCAGCCCAGTTTTTTCTTTTTATTTTGAGTCAAGGTCTACCTAGGTGATTCAGGCTCCCTCTGGCTTCAAACTTGCTCATCCTCTGCCTCCCAAATTGCTGGGATTCCAGGCATGTGCCACCACACTAGGCTTCAGGTGTATTTCTTGAACAGTCAGAAGCAAAGTATAGTGCCGGGCACAGTGATGCACGCCTTTAGTCCCAGCAATTTGGGAGGCAGAGGCAGGAGGATTGCCACTTTGAAGCCAGAGGCAGCCTGTGTAATTTTAGCAAGACCCTGCCTTAAGATAAAAAGTAAAAAGGGCTGGGGGTGCAACTCAGTGGTGGAGTGATTGCCTAGCCTGTGTGAGGCCCTGGGTTCAACCATGGTGTAGTAGAAAAGGCAAGGACTCTGTCTCAGCAAATGATTTAACCTCTTTGGGCCTAGATTTCATCATCTTTATATATTTTCTTAATTAGTTAATTTGTTTATTTTTGCAGTACTGCGGAGTTGAACCTAGGGGCTCATGCCTGTTTTTTGCAAGCGTGCAGACACTGAGGCGTACCCTCAGCCCATTTTTTACTTTGTATTTTTGAGACAAGGTCTCACTAAGTTACACAGGCTGCCTCTGGCCTTGAATTTGTGATCCTCTTGCCTCCACCTCCCGAGTCACTGGGATTAAAGGTGTGTGCCACTGTGCTCAGCTCGATTTCATCATCTTAAAAATGGAGCTGATAATTCCTGTCCTGGTAGGATAGTGAGAAGTAGATGTATGTAAGATACTTGGAACCCAGTAAAGACTCAATTAGGTTAGCTTCTTTTCTTGATGATGTGAAATAGGCTGCTTTCCTTCTTTCTTTCTGTCCTTTCTCTTCTTCTTCTCCTTCTCCTCCTTCTTCATGTATGCTGTGTGCTTGAGACAGGGTCTTGCTGTGTATCCCAGGCTAACCTTGTATTGGGTTAATAGTCCTGCCAGCCTCCCGAGTGGTGGGATTACCTGTGTGGGCCACCACACCTGGCTTTTTTCTTTCCCAACTTGCCAGCTTTATCTTAATTGGTTGGGTTTATCAAAAAGTTGTTGAGGGTTTTGAGGTGACATGCCGGGGTCCTGGTTAAGCATATGGACTTTTTCTTTTTCTTTTTCTTTCTTTCTTTTTTCTTTTTTTTTAAGCACTGAAGCATTGAACTCAGGGCCTCCCTAATTCTAGGCCAGTGCTCTACCTCTGAGCTGCATCCCCAACCCCTTTTTAAAACTTGTGTGACAAGGTCTTGCTCAGTTGTGTTGGCTGCCTCTGGTCTTAAACTTGTGATCCTCCTGCTTCAGCTTCCTAAGTCTCCAGAATTACAAGTATGTTCCATGTGTGTAATGTCCAGGAGCATATGACTTGCAAGTCAGAGGGGGTTCAGATACTGTCTCCACACTTTGCAGTTAGAAAACTGTTTGACTTTAAGCAAGTTACTACTTAATCCCTTTAAGTTCCAGTTTCGTCTTACAAATGGGGGTAATAATAGTGTTTGCTACATGAGGTTGTATGGGTTTAATGAAATTGGAAATCAAATATTTAGCAGAGTCTGGCATCTACTATGTGCTCAGTAGATGGTAACTTTGAAGTGTGTATCTCTCAGCAGTAACTCAGATGTGAGATCACTTGTATTCCCAAAAAGAGGTTTTAGGTTTAGAAATCTGATGAAAGCAGTTACTCCATGCTATATACCCAGTCTCAGGAGATGCCTGCTATTGTCAGATGGAGGGCTTCCCCAGCCCCAGTATGTCTATGGAAACCCCCTGAAAAGCAGCCTGGCTGGGGAAGTTGTATCAGTACTGAGTCAAGACCACAGGCTCCTGGCTTTTTGTACAGATACATGATCTGTCCCACTGCCTGTCAGGGGAGAGCTTGAGGCCTGAGGCTGTGAGGCAATTTGTTCAGAGCATTGATCCCAAGAGTCTTAACCCAGCCCACTGCCTTAAACTAGGGCTTCCCTACTGGTATGTTGGAGTTGGATCACAAGTGTGCTGGGATACTGATCCCCTTATTTTTAAGGGCAGCTGAGGTCCCTGATTGGTCCCTGTCCCCAAGTATGCCCTGATATGAAAAAGGTGGTAAAGCTGGCATGTTACATTGCTTTGGGGAATCTGTGCTTGTTTCCCTTTCTGAGCAGTAATTCCCATTCTGTTGAATATTGAGAAATTTGGGGTGAGACAGTTATTGGAGTTCTACTTTACTAATACCAGAATGAGGTCAGACGTAGTAATGCACACCTGTAATCCCAGGGACTTGGGATGTGGAGGCAGGAGGATTGCAAGTTTGAGGCCAGAGGCAGTCTGGGTAACTTAGCTGTATTAAAATAAGTCAAAAATGGGTTGGGGTGTAGTCCAGTGGTAGAGTACTTGCATACTACGTGCGAGGCCATGGCTTCAACCTTCCAGTACCAAAAAAACCAAACGAAATGAGAGTCAGTCTCTGGCCTGATAAAATCCTAGTCTGTATTTTGGTCCCAACTAGGTGACAGCCTGAGCTTAATTGCTCAGAAGCTAATATTCTGGCCAATTCTGGACTTTCCTTAGGTAGTGGGGGAGGGCAGAGAACTCTAAGGGCTTTGAAAGGATGACTTTCTGCTTTTGGTGTGTTTGTACCCAGATTTTTCTCTTTGTTCACTTACTACAAACTTGAAACTGATTCTAAAAGTTCTGACTCCAGTAAAAACTGTGACTGTCCCTTAGAGGCTCTCAGGCATGAGGATGGCATTGTGTGATAGGGCTGTCCCGATTATGGCTCCTCCTCTCACATTTTCTTGGTGATGACTGATGACTTGGGTTTTGCCATAAGTGTAGCAGCTAAGCTGGCCTTGGGTGCTAGTTGTCTGAGAGGCTTTGAGGGACCTCCTTTGACACAGAAAGGGGCTGGGAAAACTTGGACTAAATATCAAGTTCCAAATCGCCATGGTGGAATTTTTTTTCCCTCAGCTCTGGGGATTGTAGTGAATTAGTTCAGGCTGGAATAGAACTTTGTGGAGGGAAAGGGCCCTTCATGGCAGCTGGTCAGAGGAACTTCCTTGTTCAGAGATCACAATGAGAAGACCCTAGGCCACAGAGAGAAGTCTCATTCCTTTGACCTTCCAACATGACCCAGACTCAGTCTGGGGAAATGTACATGTGTAGGGAAAGAATGGCGTGGACTCTCCTTTGGGAATATTCTCATTGTTCAAAGGGAAAATCGGCTTTTTCTTTTTATCTCTCAAAGTAATACTCATTCTGTAAAGAAAATATGAGACAATTCACAAATGGGAGATAATAGATTTAGATAGAAGGAAAACAGCCATATTTTCTCAATTTCCTTTAACTTACGTATTTTTTTCTGCATAGGATTTGGCACAGTGTTGTGCCATTTGGTGTATATAATTTTATCCATTTTTTTGCTTTTGTTGTTTTATTAGTTATCCCAGCCTAGTAATTGTAAACATCTTAAAATGCTTGTACAATGGTCCATCAAGTGAACATACAATTGTTTACTTAACCATACTTGTATTGTTGGATATTATGTTGTTTGCTTCTGTTTGCCATCATAAACAGTGCATAGTGTACAAAGTCTTCTCAATATTTAGAATTTTCCTTAGGATAGAACCCTAAATTGAACTTGTTAGATTGTAGAATATAAATTGTTTTTAAGGTCCTAAAAACATTTCCAAATGGTCTTTTAAAAAGAATAATGCAGGCTGAGGGTATAGCTCAGTAGTAGTGTTTGACTAGCATTTGTGAGGACCTATGTTCAGTCCCCAGCACCACACACACACAGACACACACACACACATACACACACACAGAAGGAATAATGCGTGTGAGTATCATCAAAGGGACAAAAGAGGATTGGGAATAGTTTCTTTTTCTTAAATATGAAAATAATACATATTTACATCTGTAATCTCACCATCTACTGGTAATATTTTGACTGACTTATGTATATGTTAACAATTAGGGTCATACTCTGAATATTATTTTGTAAACTGAATTTTTTCTTTACAATTCTTAGAATTTTCTCATTTGTTTAAATATTCATCAGTATCACAATTTTATGGATACACAATATTCCATGGTAGAGTATTTTATTCCTGTATTATGTTGCCTTTTTGTTGTTGTTGTTGTTGTTGATGTTGTTTAAGACAAGTTCTCATGGTGTAGCCCCAGGCTGGCCTAGAACTTGCATAAATCCTCCTGCCTCAGCCTCCTGAGTGCTGGGATTGCAGGCATGTGCCACCATACCCAGCATATGTTGCACTTTTTTATCTCTCTGGATTTTTTTGCTGTTATAAATAATATTTTGATGAACATCTTATGCATAAATATTTGTGTCCTCTGATTATTGCCTTCAATATATTGCTAGAAGTGGAATTATCAGGTCAAATGCCATATGCTTTTTAAAAATCTTTGAGACATTTTTTCTTTCTTTCTTTCTTTCTTTCTTTCTTTCTTTCTTTCTTTCCATTTTTCTTTCTTTCTTTCTTTTCCACTGAGAGTTAGTTCTCTCCTCCCTTACCTAGCCCTTTGTTGTTTTCTGGCAGTGTTGAAGATTAAATCCAGGCCCTCATGCATGCTAGGCAAATGACTACCACTGGCCTACATCTCTAGCCTTCTCTTTCTCTATAAGTTAACCATTTCTGGATGGTTTAACTTTTTAAAAACCTTTGCCAACTTGAGTAATAACAATCTTGTTTTACTTTGCATTTCTCTGAGTATTTCACTGTAAATGTTTTGGCCTCACCTTTTCATTGTAAGCGTTTGTGTCCTTTGTTTTCTGTTGGGGATTTATTACATATCCACATGTCTATGCAATAAATGTATGTCTTCCACACTTTAACATTATAAAATTTTTTTCATATGAAAGAGCATAAATAGCTACTATGTAAAATGAACACCAGTGTGTTCACTGTGGAGTTCTTGTAATTGCTTTGTGCCCTTTATGTTCCTCTTTTACCTTATCTGGAGTGAAAAAGCTTTTTAGCTCAGGACTTATTGGATCTGTGTTCTGCAGCTGGTACGGTCCAGGTGGCAGTCACACCAGTGCTTCATAACTCTGTCTCTGGGGAAACAATTGCTACAGCTGGTGAGAACAGGAACTGGTCTTGGTGGAAATAAGTAATCTTCAATGAAGTAAAAAAGGCCAAGGTGGAGAGGAAATGAGACCACAGATCCTTTTCTGCCCCTGAGGTTGGCTGGGCAGAGTCAAGGCCATGGTTCTGTGGTCAAGACCAAAGTATTTGTTCCAGAGCCGACTGGTGAGACTAGGGGACAACACCAGTGGCTGCCTGAAGTCAGCGTGTCATCTGGTCTGCCAGGCTGATCACCTCCATTCTAGGGAAACATTTCCCCACATTTGAGCTGAGCTGCAGCAGTGCCAGGGAAAGGCCAGGGGTTCATTCCAGTTCGGAAATGACTTTAGAGAAGGGGAAGGACCTTTTTCTTTGAAGATAAGAGAGGCTGCTATTGTCAGACAGCCTCCCCTTCTCTTGCTCCTTGCTGGGGACTTCAGGGCTCCATGTTTGAATAGCAGCAGATGGGAACTTGAGGGCTTTAAGATTATCGTCTGTGAGGGAGAGGAGGAGATTCCAGAATAGAGTTGAGCTGGGTATCTTCGAATCCTTGAGTTCCCCTTTCTAGTCTCTTTTCCCTCCCTTGGCAAAGTTAAATCTTTTCTTTGTTTTCCCTCCATATGAGACAGTGAGTCCCCCAGGAAAAGTGTGGAGGTGTCAAACTGCCTCTCAGCCTTAGAGATATTCCTGTTGTCTTTGCCTCCCACACTCCTTTGTCCCTCTTTTCTCTTTTTCACAATCTCCCACTTTCCATGCTTGCTCTTTCTCTCCCCCCACTTTCCCTTTCTTAGTTCTCTTACTCTTTCTGTCTTCCATCACCTTACAGCAAAAGTGTGGGTTTGGAGTTTGTGTTAGGGAGGGGAAGAGCTGGAGAGGGTTTTGTTTTGTTTTGTCCTATACTCCAAGTTTTACTAATATGTATACTTTTCTTACTTTATAAAATACTTTGAGGTCATTGAAAGATGTTCTAAATAATGTTCAGAACCATGAGGAGCTAGCAGAATTATTTACATGTCAGATTTTGCCAGTAGAAGAGGGCTTAGGTAAGTGTATACCTGTGGTGGTTGAATTCTTGTCCTCATTTCCACTCCATCTCAGCCTAATTTTTATTTTTTATTTTTGTCTCACTAAGTTACACAGACTGCATCTGCCCTCAAACCTGCGATTCTCCTAGCTCCACCTCTTGGGTCGCTGGGATTACAGGTGTGAGCCACCACGCCTGGTTCCACCCCACTCTTTAACCACCTTCCCACTCTTGCCCTGAATTATGGCCAGGGTTAGAGTTGTAGCCATGTAGTCTTGCTGTTGGGTCCCTGTAATACGCAGTAACAGGGAAGATATGTACTTTCTTTCTCCCCTATTTGCTCATCTGTGCTCAAATGGGGAATATCACATCCTCTTCCAATTACCCAACCCCTCTCTTAGTAAGAGCTGGTCACGAGCCAGGGGGTTGGGTACTTTAAGAGACAGTTATTCTAAGAACTACTTCCAGCATAGAGCAAAATTTATCCTCTGTTTTTACCAACTTCCTTCAGGGAGCTGGGGAGTCAGTCACTAGATTGTCCCAGAGTTTCTCATGAAACCATAAAAAATATATATGTTATAGGAAGTAGCTAGTTTGAGATTTGTTGGCTCAGACTTTGTTCCAAAGAAAGACTGTTCGTTTTGGAATCAGAAGACAGGTTCTGACCCAGTTTGGTAGTCTGTTTTTCAGCTGAATGTCCATGGGCAAATCCTATAACTTTTCTGAGCCACTTTCATTTTTATGACATAGATGAGGATAACACCTACTCCACAGGGTTTTGAGGATACTTAAAGAAGCTGACACAAATAGACTTTATAATCTACAAAGATTCTACAAATAAGTGTTTATTGTATATAGAGTACCCAGTATACCACCTCGGTCCCCATCAGTTAAAGTGGTTTTCTTTTTTTCTTTTCTTTTTTTTTAGGTACTTGGATGCTGAAGCTGGGGCCTTGCACATGCTTTGCAAGTACTCTGTCACTGAGCTGCACCCCCAGCCCCTTTTTTATTTTTTAAATTAAGATAGAGTCTCACTAAGTTATACAGGCTGCCTCTGGCCTTGAACCTACAGTCCTGCATCCACCTCCCAAATTGGGATGACAGGTGTGTGCCATCATGCCCACTTAGTTAAAGTGGTTTTCAACTGAGGGAGGTATTGTCCCAGGAGGAACAAGTAAGGATGTTTTGGTTATCACATTGACTGGTTGTTGTTGTTGTTGTTAGGTGCCATCGAGTCTTGTCCGACTCATAGCGACCCTTACAGGGTTTTCAATGGCAGACTGTTTCGGGATTGCCTCGGGAGTGGGTTGCCATGTCCTTCTCCCTTTTTTTGTGGTGCTGGGAATCGAACTCGGGACCTCAGAGACTGTAGAGCAGCGCTCTACCAACTGAGCTAAATCCCAGCCCCACATTGACTGGTAGGACTGCACTTGGTGCCTGAGGGCCAGGAATGTAAGATCCTACAGTGTTGGGATCAGTCTCACATAAGGAAGATCTATCTAGCTTGGTGGCTCAGACCTGTAATCCCAGCACTTGGGAGGCCAAGGCAGGAGGATCATGAGTTTGAGGCCAGCCTGGGCTGTATAGTGAGACTGTCTCCAAAAAAAAAAGGAGGAGGAGGATCTTGCCACAAATGAGGATAGCACTCCTGCCAAGAGTTGTCTTTATTTATATGTACCTCCATTGTCTTGGGTCCCAATTGGGATGAAGCTCCAAAAGAAATAAACATGAAGACACAGCCATAGCTTATGGACTTTCTTGGTTCTCTTATTTCCTCTTACACCTCAGGAAAGAAGTTGTTAGGTACTGTGGAGTCAGTCCAACTCCTAGCGGCCCTCATAGGGTTTTCAATGGCTGATTGTTTCAGGATTGCTTTGGGAGTGGATTGTCACATCCTTCTCCCAAAGGAAAGAAATAGGCCTCTTTTTATTACTTCTGCTTGTAGAGTTAGTGCCTGATTCCTTCTATACTGTGGGCCCTACCCTAAAACTCATCAAAGTGGTTTAGGCTATGCATACTATGCCCACTCCATGGTTAATTCTCCAAGCCAGTGCAAAAGTTTGTGTAAGTTGGGAATATGTTTGCAAGATCTTTTGACAGTGCTTCAGCATCTTTTGTGGGTTTTTTTTTTTTAAGCCTGATATTGAAGCCAGGACTTTGCACATGTTAGGAAGACACTCTGCCATTAAGCTATAATCTCAGCCCAACTTCTGTAACTTTTGGATAATGGATCCTTTGAAAATCCAGTCAAACCTGCGGCCTTCTTGCATGCATATGTGCTCACATGGACTATTTTGAGGGGCTTTAGCCCCATTCTTGGGCTGGGGTTTAGCTCAGTTGATAGAGCGCTGCTCTACATTGTCTGAAGACCTGGGTTCGATCCCCATCCCTGCAAAAAATGGGAGAAGAATGTGGCAGTCCACTCCCAAAAACAATCCTAAAACAGTCAGCTATTGAAAACCCTATGGTTGAGTTGGAGCAACTCAGCTGCACCTAACAACAACAAAGGCCCATTCTTTGATCTGTCAGGGAAGTCCTTGCTTTGAGCCTGGAGGAATGGGAAGGGATGGAGGGTAAGGAGACTCCTTTGGGAGCTTCTCAGTGCCAACAGTGCTCCGAGTCTGTTGTAGGAAGGAGCCCTAGTTGCCAGTGCAGATAAAATGATTCCTCTAATGGTGGTTCCAGCAAAGAGAGCTTGTTGAAACTTGGCTGATTCACATTCAGGGAGATACTCAGGCCACTGACACTTTGATTTCACTTCAGTTAAGGATCTTTTGTGGTGAGGTATACCCCTTTGAGGTAGGGTCTTAGCCCTCAGCTTCTGGGAGCATCAAGCTAGAGGTACAGTAGGAGCCAAAGGTTAGGTCATATCCTGTTTGGAGGTCTTACCTGCCCAAAGCAGCAACTCTCTCTTGCAGGCCCAAGGTATTCTGGAAATGTCCAAGTAGTTGGCTTCCTGGGGTGTGCCTGCGAACTGGGAATGTCTCTAGCAGTTACTGCTATGCTTGAATCTTTTTCTTTTCTACCTTTCCCCAAGGTATATCCTATACCTGTTTTGACTGCTCAGAATATTTTAAACTAAAAATTTTGAAGAAAATTGCAGATCTTTTGGAGACCATATATATATATGTGTATATATATATATATACACATATATATATACATATATATATACATATGTATACATATACATATGTATATATATATACATATATATACATATATACATACATATATATATATATTTTAATTTCAAGAAAATATTAACTTTTTTTGCATGTGTGTGTGGTACTTAGGGATTGAACCAAGGGCCTTGCACATCCTTTGCAAGTGTTCTACCACTGGGCTTGCTCTCCCAGCCCATTTTTAATTTTTTTATCTTGAAGCAAGATCTGGCTAAGTTACACAGGTTGCCTCTGGCCTTGAACCTGCGATTCTCCTGCCTCTGCCTCCCGAGTTGCTGGAATTACAGATATGAGTCACTGCGCCAGGTCTTAACTTGTTTTTTTCTGAATGGAGTCCCTCATCTCCTCCTTTCAGGAATGGCTCAGTTTCTAATCCCCACTAGATGGCTCGATTTAACTTGTAGAGGTTATTAATGTTTGTTGGATATATGCTGCATGCTTTTACATGTGTGGTTTCATTTAACTTAACAACTCTGTAAGGCAGTTATTTCACTTCTATTTTATAGGTGATGAAACCAGTGCTCAGACTGCTTAACTAACTGGGGAAGGTATTGGTTTAAATGTCACTTAGGCCTTAAACAAAACATTTTTGGTTATATTTTTTTGTTGATGTTAGAAGGACTGCTAGAAAAACTGCTTTGTTCTGGGGGCTGAACCCAGGGCCTCACACAGACTTTGCAAGTGCTCTACCACTGAGGTGTACCTCCAGCCACTTTCTTATTTTATCTTTTTTTTTTTTTTTTTTTTGCAGTACTGGAGGGTGGAACCCAGGATCTTGTGCTTGCATGCTTTCCAAGTGCTATACCACTGAGCTGTACCCCAGCCCATAATTTTACTTTTTATTTTGAGACAGGGTCTCAGTAAATTATGCAGACTGCCTCTGGTCTTAAACTTGTGATCCTCCTACCTCCGCCTCTGAGTTGTCAGGATTATAGTGTGTGCCACCACACCTGTTAAAGAAAAATGGCTTCTACGAGAGATTTAATCTTTGATGATGATGATTTTTTTTGCAGTACTTAGGGATTGAACCTATGGCTTTGCACATACTTTGCAAGTGCTCTACCACTGGGCTATATCCCAGCCCATTTTTTAAAATTTTATTTTTTATCTTGAGATGATCTCACTAAGTTATGCAGGCTGCTTCTGTCCTTGAACCTGTGATCCTCTTTCCTCTGCCTCTTGAGTTGCTGGGATTACAGGCATGAGCCACTGTGTCTGGCAGTCTTTGATTTTTTTTTTTTTTTTTATGTATAGATTTCAAATGCATAGGAAAAATTTTGTAAAGATGCAGATAAAATGGGCAACAATTGTTATCTCTGGGATGCAAGGAAGGAACCATGATGGGAGGAACAGGAGTGACAAGGGAAATTTAGTTTTATCTATAGTGTCTACACCTACAGTTGTACCACTGTGGTGTCTGATCCTGTCAGATCTCAGAAGCTTAGCAAGGTTAAGCCTGGTTTGTACTTGAGTGGGAGACTGCCTGGGAACACCAGGTGCTATAGGATTAGAGAAGGACCTGGCAACCCACTCCCAAAAAACAATCAGCCATTGAAAACCCTATAAATAGCAGAGAAGGACAACAGTAGTGTTTTGTCTGTTGTACATAGGGTCACTGAGTCGGACACCGACTCGATGGCACCTATCAACAACATAGTGTCTACAGTTTTTACAAGGAGAATGCACCGATGTATTGTATAATTACAAGTTTTAGAAAATAAAATCTTCACTAGAAATCAAGGAGATGAAAATTTAAGGAATATACTTTTTATACTTATGATTTGGGGAAAACTTAAAGATAGACAATGTCTGTAGTTGTTATTAATGGTAGAGTAGTTTGGTGTAGACATTTTAGAAGACATTTTATAGAGCCTATCAGCTTAAAATATGGTACCCTTTAGCCCAGCCATCTTCTAGGAAATGCTTCTATAGAACTATTTGCACATGTGCAGGAAGGGGCATGTCAGGGATACTCTAAACTGTATTGTTGAATAGTGAGAAATTGGGATCAGCCTGATTCTCCTTTTACTTAGCTACTCAAACCCCGAGAGTTAGCCTTAATTCTTTCTTCTACTTTCTCCACACACAATCTACAAGTAAGTCCTGCTGATTCCATCTTTCAAAATATAGCTCATATCCACCAATTCCCTTACTCAACTGACACTGCCTCAGTCCAAGCCATTAGTCTTGCTTGTATTATAGCCTACCAATCATTTTCCGCTACTGTCCCTTTCCCTCCTCCATCATCAACAAAGCCAAATTTAAAACATAAATCACATCATTCCCCTGCCTAAAAAGTTTTAATGACATCTTTCTTTGTACTTAAAAAGAAAGGAAAAAAGAAAGAAAAAAAAAAGAAGCTAACTCTTGACATTGACCTTTAGGATATCATTTGGCTCCTGCTGACCTCTTTAATCTTTTTCATCTCCCCTGTTTACTAAAACTTCATGTTAACCTTCTTTCATTCTGGACAAGCTCCTTTCTATTTCAGGGACTTTGTACAAGCTGTGTCCTCTCCTAAAGTGCCCTTTGCCTTCAAGTGATTTGTTTTAGTTTATAACTTTAGGTCTCACAATTTTTGTTTTGTTTTTTTGCACTACTGGGGATTGAGACCAGGCTTCATGCGTGCTAGGCAAGCATTCCACAACTGAGTCGCACCCTCAATCCCGTTTTTATTTTTATTTTTTATTTTGAGGCAGGGTCTCACTAAGTTGCACATGCTGCCTCTGGCCTCAAATTCGCAATCTTCCTGCCTCAGCCTCCTGAGTAGTTGGGATTACAGAAGTACACCACAGTGTCCAGCTTTTCTCAGTTTTTTAAAAGGATGTCTCAGAGATCTCTCCCACTTATTATTCTCTATCTGAGCATTTCTATTAATTCTTTTGTATTATTTTTCATTTTGAAGTGATTTATTTACTTATTATCTATCTCTGCAGACTGCTGACTCCATGAGAGTGGGGACGTTATGTTTGCTTATCACTGTACCACCAGGTACCTGGTACAGGGTAGGCACTTAATAATCTTCAAGACATATGTGTGTGCAAAAATAATAATCTAGACAGCAGTTAAAAGAAAAGTATATATTAATGCTTAATAAAACATGTTTGTATGTGAAGGTATAGAGAAAAAGCCTGGAAGAAACACCACCACAACACCAAACCATGAGGACCTATAGAAAGTAGTGAGTAGATTGGGAGCTGAATAGTGATTCTATTCATCTATGAGCTTTTAAGTAGGTTGACTCATTTTTTTTTAACAATATGTACTTGCTTATTTATTCTTTTAAGGGAAAAGGAGGAATGAAAATGGAAGGGGAAGCCTCAACGTTTAATGCAGTAAAGAAAGTTTCTCTCTTACTCTATACTGACCCAAAAGGAGTACACAAGAGAGAGAAGGGACATAGTAGGATCAGCAGCTAGCCCTCACCCATTCCCCTGCTCTCTGTGGAGCTTGACATTAGTTTTCACAGTAGAAAGAATTTTAAGAGATGCTCGTCTTTCCTGAGGCTGTATTTATACCTCTTAAATGTAGGCATAATCCTGGTCCCCTGGACACATGCAGGTTATATATTTTTAGCCTCTTTCATTTCCTGGCCAACAAAAACTACACCTCCAGCCTTGGCAGAGCCACAACCATGACGTTGGCAAAGAGAGTGAGCCTGAGCTCTGGACTTCAGTGCACCTCAGCTTCTCAGAATTCGATCAGCAGCCCTGACCCCTGTAAAAGTCATTTTCTCTAGATTCTTACCTCTTAGGAATAAGGATAGCAAATAATTTTAGTAGCTAACATTTATTAACTGGTAATGGTATGCCCGGCACCATGCAAAGCACTTTACCCATATTATCTCATTTAGTCACCACAGCTCTGTGAAGCAGGTGCTTTTTTTTTCTTGTAGTGTTAGGGATGGAACCCAGGGACTTGTGCATGTGAAGTGTATGCTCTTACCACTGAGCTACACCCCAGCCTAAAGCAGTTATTGTTATTTCCATCTTCTATGTAGGGAAACTGAGAGTGCAGGGGGGGTTAAATAAATAGTTCACCTAGGATTATATAGCTAGTAGGTAGTCAGGATTTGAACCCAAGTAGTCTGACTCCAAAGCCTACATTCTTTAATTACAACCTACTTTTTCTAGTGCAGAATACGGAGAAAGTTCACCAGGACAAGTCCTTTGCTAAGATGTGGTTGAAAGACTTGGGCTTTGGAGTCAGCAAGGTGCAGGCTGGAATCCCAGCTATCCCACTATGACATTTACTATTCAACAAATATTTTTTTTACTTAGCATCTATCAGTGATACCACTGGGTATACAGTGATGAAAAATAATATCTCTGCCTTCATGGAGTTTAGAGGCAAAGATAGATATTAAGCAAAGATTTCATTATGTCCTTGGGGGGCAAAAAACAGATTAAGAGAGGCTAACAAAGAAGACTTCATTTAGGTTGAGAGATCTCAAGTCTACTCTAAATGCTTATTTTCCTTCCTTTCTTGTTTTATTAAAAAAATTGTCTTAGTGGCCAACTCTGAACACAGCACTTTCTCGAGTGCTTTGGAGTGTACCAGAGAAATAGAAGATAAAGCAGACTATCTGAGTTGGAGAGAGAAAATAAGTACTTAGAACTTTTTTTTCAAAATGACCTTCCACTAATTAATACTTTTCTTTGTTTTTCTTTGATATTTATTTTTATTGTGGTAACAAACTCATAACATTAAATTTACCCTGTTAGCCTTTTTTTGTATATGTAGTACTGAGGATCCCCAGGGCGTCACACATGCTAGGTAAGCACTGTACCACTGAGCTACATTTCCAGCCCCACCCTTTCCTTTTTCCTTCCCTTCCCTTTCCTTTCATTTCCTTTCCTTTCCTTTCCTTTCCTTTTTCTTCTTTTTCTTTTCTTTTCTTTTTTTTTCATTAAGCACCCTGTGGATAAGACCTTTATACAATTTTCACACATGGAACATACATAGTGAACATTATATTTAGGTAATGATTAATAATGAAAACAAATCTATCAAAATTGATTATAAAATATCGATACCAATTCCAGAGTTAGAACTGTATTTTGAACTAAAGATTAAAAGAAGTATGTCTCCTCAAGTTGTCTATGAGGCTTCTATATGCTGTAGTTACTTTATACATAAAAGAAAATACTATTCTCCTTGCCCAGTCACAAGTTTCTGTGAAGACAAAGGGAATTCTTGAAGTGATGGGTTGCCTCCCAGGTGTTAAGTACAGAGGGATTGGAGAGGTGGGAAGGGTCCGCCTGGTATAGGATCACAAATCAGGTGGTGTTTTTAGGTCAGGTCTTAAAGGTGACTGGGATAGATTGGAAAAGACGAGGTTGTTCCAAACCAGAGCAGGTGGGAGGAGATTAAAGAGATAAAAACAATCTGTATGAGGAGTAGCCAGGAAGCTTGCCTTTTGGAATAGAGGAGCCTGGTTATGGTCAGAGAGGAGAGCTCAGATCAGGGTCAGTCCTCAGAGTTTTGTCTGAAAACTTCCTGATACTAGCTGAGGAGTCCTTGCTGCCCTTGCTTTCATCAGGGGTTAGAGATTAACTGGTAAATGGTTCCTGGCCATTCATGAGCTTGCTCATTAAAAGTTGAGTGACTGAAATATAGGAGAAAGAATATTTAATCTTCAGAGGTTAGAGAATCATGATAATTTAAGTAAAACTGAAGAGAAAATGGTTACACATGTTCCCCTTGAACTGTAGAAATTCCCAAATGTAAAAGCTTCCAGATTTTGAGTTAATTCTTCCCTTTGCTAAATCTATCTTGCCTTCTATTAGGGTGAAATGGTGTTTTGGATAAGAGTGACTTTCTACCTGTTGCTGTTTTTGTAATCACTGTATTTTGGGAGGGACTAGCACCTTTCCACCATTAATCACTTAGGCCAAGTACATGAGAGTCACTCTAGGCTACTGTCCTCTTCACCTTCTCTCCATCTATACTGTAGTTGGTCCTCAGCACTTGTCTGGTCTTTGTAATGGACTCCTTCATTGTCTTTTTGCTCTAGTTTTGTAGGACCTAACCCTGCTCCCTCCCATCCATGATCATAGCTATATGCAAAGATTTTGGGGAAAGTTTTTCTAGGAAGAAAGAACAACCTGTGCAAAGCCTTGGGGAGGGAAAAAACTACACTGAGAGAACTGAAAGTCAGATTGATTGACAAGTATACTTCAGAGACGTTAAGGAAGGCATAAGAGGTGAGCATGGCCCAGATCATGTGGCACCTTGCCAGCCTTGATAGAGTTTGGAAATTAGTTGTGGAGGGGGTTTTAAGCATGGAAATGCCCTCTCCTGCTTCACAGTATTGAATTCATTGTGCCTGATATGGAGAGTCCCGAAACCTACCTCCCTCAGGGAAAAGCCGGACTCCTGGTTAGGCTGTGCCAGCAGAGTGACAGCTCCCTTTGCTCTTTCAAGTTTGACAGATGTTCAGCCTTCACTCTTGATCCCACCCTCAGGCCAGAAGGGGCAGTGCCTCTGCTAGGCTGGCCCCAGTGTCCTGAGCCTATAATTTGGTGGGTTGGCCAGTTACAAAAATAAAAAGTGTGACCTATAACTAAAGCTGAGTGGATTCAATGAAGAGAGAGCTTTTAATTTGCAGAGGTCCTGGGCTTATCAAGGCTGTACTTAGCTGGAGGAGAAACGAGTCTCCTCCCCAGGCACTGTTCCATGTTCTGCTTTAGTACCTGCTCTGGGGTGGTGAGGGTTTGTGGGCTTGAGGGTTAAATGTAGAGACTTCAGAAAGGTATTTAGGGGGATCATTAGGGTCCAACAAAAAGTATGATAGGGCTTTCTGAGAAGTAGGCATTATTCAGTCTTGCTTATATGTTCATCTCACTGGGATGGGAATAGTTTTTAAATGCTTGATTGCATGATCACACAACAACAGTTGTTGTTAGTCAGTGTCTGACTCACAATGACCCTATGTACAGCAGGCATAGCACTATTATTAGTGCTTCTCTGCTACTCATAGGGTTTTCAATGGCTGATTGTTTTTTGGGAGTGGGTTGCAGGGTTCTTCTCCAAGGCCTACAGCACCTGGTGTTCCCAGGTGTTCTCCTATCCAAGTACTTACCAGGCCCAACTCTGCTTAGCTTCTGAGATCTGATGGGATCAGATGCCATAGTGGTACGGCTGCAGGCATCTCTACTCAACAACTATCATGTGCTTACTCTGTATTTTAGACATTAGGGATCCCACAGTGAGGAGAACAGATAAAGATACTGGCCTCATAGAATTCACATTATTGTAGAGAGCAATAGACAAACAGGTATATAATGGGTTTTGTTGTTTGTTTTTCTTTCTGGTAGTGGAGGTTGAACCCAGGGCCTCCTGCATTCCTTACAAGTGCTCTACCACTGATCTGCACCCCTGCCCCCTTTTTATTTATCTTGAGACTGGATCTCAGTAAGTTACGCAGGCTGCCTCAGGCCTTGAACTTGTGATCCTCCTGCCTCCACCTCTTCAGTCACTGGGATTATAGATGTGTGCCACCGCGTCTAGCCTTAGTATAATGTTAAATAGTTATCAGAGCCATGTAAAAAAAGGAGGTATAAGATAATGTAATGAGGATAATAATTTTGATGGCATGATCAGGCAGCTTTGGGGGTTGAAATATAAGAGAAAAGTGAAATAATAAAGGACCACTTTCTGTGGACTCTGGATTCCAGTGCCTGAGTGTATCTCTGAGGAAGGGGCTCCTTGTGGCAGTGCAGCCACAGAGCCAGGGCAGGGGGTCAGAGGTAGTGCTCCTATAGGGACTTTGCTAGTTCCTAGCCCCAGGTGGGCCCCAGTCATAGCGTGTGGTTGCTTTTTCTCTGCTGCAGTTGTCAGAACTGTCTGCAGAGCTGTCAGGGTGCTGATTAACTGTAAATAGATACTTGTCTTTCCAGAGCTTGCCAAGCCTGACTCCCTCAAGATTTCCTGAAGTCCCTGTGTTATAGGATAGAGGAGGAGTATACAGGTGGGTTAGGGAAACAGCTGCAAGGAGTGCAGGGATTCCTCCTGCCTGTGTCTGGGTACTCATCAGGCCTTTTGCAAGAGCTTTGGGGTTCAGTGGATTTGGATTTGAATTCTGATGCTGCTATTTATTAGCTCTATGGCTTTGGGCCAGTTCTTAATTTTCTTGAACCTCAATTTCTTTATCTGTATAATCAGGATAATAGTACTCACCTTCTAGAGATTTTGTGAAGTTTAAATGGCATACATAAAGGGTCTAGGGTGGTGTCTGGCATAGTGGATGCTCAATAAATATTAAGTAGAAATATTCTAAGAGCATTAAGGGATCTGGTATTGAAGAGTCAAATGAGAATATTCAATAAATATGAGCTGGACACTGCGGTACACACCTGAAACCCCAGCAACTTGGGAGGCTCACAAGTTCAAGGCCAGAGGCAATCTGCACAATTTAGCGACATTCTGTCTCAAAATAAAAAAGGACCAGGGTAGCTCAGTAGTAGAGCACTTGCCTAGCATGTATGAGACCCTGGGTTCAACCCCCAGTACAGAAAAAAAAAAAAAGAAAAGAAGAGAAATATACGTTATTATTCATGGGTAAAGACTGGTTCTCTGTATCTTTAAGTGTAAACTCACTGAACCATACATTTATCACCTTGCTTTCTTCATAATGTTGGTCTAGTCATGACCTTTCCATAGGTCTAGGGACCCGCAGGAACCAAGTTAACCCTTGGCTCCTGTCAGCCTGCCCTTTAGCACATGTTGTCTTTAGTGCAGCCGTTGAAGGTTCTACTTTAAGAGCATCCTGAAGTGGGGGCTTTTACCAAGGCCAGGACAGCCATCATGGGCCTGCCAAGGCTTAGACCTGTGCTCCAGGATTCTGGGTAGTGGAGCCACTATTAATTTGGGTTAATTTTATAGATTGAAGATCACACACTCCCCTCCCCTCAATGCCAACCTGGAGGAGGCCCAGACAATGTTCTAGAATGGATGACCCAGAGATAGCTAACTAAGAAAGAGCATCTTTGTTTGAACCTTCTGTGTCCAGTATTTGCTTAGGCCACTTGCTTTGTACAGACTTCTTATTTGTGGTTGTGGTTATTTTTGTTTTTACTTGCCACTCAGTAGAATCATCCTCACACAAACACTCATTATCTTCGAGCCCTTGGCAGGAAGGGCATTTAGTGAATCCTGCTTCTTTGTGAAGTACTCACGTCTGCAGGTTATTATCTGGTGTATCCATGTAAGTTCCAGACTGATAGTTCAATAGCAGCTATTAATTGCTCCATTTGGGTTTGTTTAATTACTGCTGGCTTGGTGTGTGAGTAAGGAATTAAGAATCTTATATATTTAGGGGGCATCAGGTCCTGGGAATTCCTAAGGCATTTGTCTGTCATTTCCCCAGAATATCTTTGTTAAAAGTTGGAAGTATAACCTCAGGACTTGAGGGGTAGCCAGCTAGAGAGTGTTGGGTGGCATTTGGCCTCTCAGTTGATTCCTTCCAATAATTGTAAAGAAAATAGTACTTGTTGCCTCCAGATGCCCAGGAAAATGTCAAGAAGGTGTCATGACAGCATCAAAATGCTGCCAACTGCTTATGATATCTTGGAAATTCTAGCTTGCTAGATTAGTTAGATGGAAGTGCCATCAGCTGTTGTTGTTGTTAGGTGCCGGTATCTGACTCATAGCGACCCTTGTAGGGTTTTCAGTGGCTGACTGTTTTGGGATTGCCTTGGGAGTGGATTGCAAGGCCCTTTTCCTATTTTTGCAGTGCTGGGAATTGAACTTGGGACCTCAGAGACTGCAGTGCAGTGTTCTACCAACTGAGCTAAATCCCAGCCCGCCATCAGCTGAGGAAGATCAAAAATAACTTAGATGGAAAATGATGGAGCCAGTCTGAGCTACATGAGGTTGTAGAGCCTATAGATGTTTGTAGAATGTCTACTGGGCAGTTGGATATTTAAAGCTGAAGCTCAAAGGAGAAGTCTGGAACAGAAAATTGTCAGTGCACTAGTCAAGTAAAATTTGAGACATTTATGCTCCCACAGACAGCACAGCTCTTTAGCGAATGGGAGGGGCAACTTCTAGGACTTACGTAATGTCACAAGGAGACAGAGTTGTTGAGCAGAATAGTTGAGGGGGATGAGGATAGGAATTTCTGGTAGAACAGGACCTCAGGTTTGCAGAAAGGAGGTTTAATCTGAGGAAGTCAGAAACAATTGAGGAAGTGAGGGATTTGAAGTAAGCCAGGAACACTATAGAGATAATTTGACAAAATCTCCAAATCTCTCCACCTATTACAAAACTGTGGCCCCAAAAGTTTAGTAGAATTGTTTCAGATCATCCAAGTGTTCAAATAACAAAGCAGTAACTATTCTATCTCCCTGAATTCTGGTCCCAGCTTTCAGGTGAAACCCATGGGTGGCCATTGGTATCTTAGTCTTATCTTTTGAAGGGGTGTGTATGCAACTACTCTAACCTAGAGAATTATTGGATCTTACAAGATAATGGAATTGTATTTGATATGTATTAACCTGTATTGCTCAGCAACATCTCTGTGTAGGGTACAGCACTGTGAGATTGTATTTTGCATATGTGCTGAGAAGCTAACTTGAGTGTGATGAGAGTAGGTCATTCCAGTCCCTGTTTATAGAGTCCTTCTCCTGTGCCAGGCACCAAGCAAAGTCTTTTTCATTCATCCATCCCTTCACGTACTGGTTGTAAATAAGAAGTGGTTATAATCCATATTTTCTAGATGGAGAAACTGGATTTAGAGAAGTTTAGTAACTTTCCCAGTGTCTCATGAAAAGTGTCCAAGGATAAATAATTAGGATCCATCCAGGTCAGAATCTCATGACCAGGATTCAAATCCAGGTCATCCTTTGATTCCAAAGCCCATGCTATTCGCTACAGCATTTTGGAATGTTTAAAATGCCACTTGGCACTAAGGGATTTGTCACCATATGGTGTCCAGAAGGACATTTTCCTTGTCTCTGTGATCCATATAGTCTCCCTCTTACTCGGAGCAGCTCTGAACTTCAGGTGTCTGCACGTATGCCTTGTTCAGTTGGTTTCATGCAGTCCTGCTGGACAGAGAAGCATTGTTTAATGATCAACCAAAGCTTTAAGATAAAGCCAGTTGGACCTTCCCAGGTTAGAAATGGAGATTTTTTTTCTTTGTGAGGCGATGGCAGGACATAGTAGAAAAGCCTGTATGTTGGAGTCTGCGCACTTGTCTTGAATCTGGATTCTACTACTTTCCATGTGACCTAGAGCCATTTGATCTCGGATTCTTAATCCCTCCATCAGTTAAAAAGCTGTAGTAGCATTTACCTCCAGTGGTTACTGAGAGCACTAAGTAATATAAGTGGGAGAAGTATTGGGGATATAAGAGATACTCAGTAATGTTCCCTGCCCCACCCATGACCCTGATATGGCACTTAGGATGTCGGGCATTTCAAGAAACAGAGAAGATTTAGGCTCTCATTATGTCATGGAGAAGGAGCTCTTAGAATACAAACTGCAAGGAGATATTCTTTTCTAGCTGTGCAGTCAAATGAAATATTAAAAAATGTATATTAAAAAAAACAGCTCAAAAAATGTCATTGAGGTATGGATAGCCAGGACCTCTGTGAAGCCCTGGGCTTAAAGGCATAACGGGGTGACAGCATTGAGAGGACAGCTCACAGGGTAAGAACAGACTGGGGTCATGGTGATTCCTCCCAAAAGATGATCAAAGAACTGAGGATGAGCCCCATTTGAGAACCACTGAAGAAGCAAGGAGAGACTGAGGAGTTGTGGTACCTTTCCCCACCTGATAAGACATGTGACAGATGTGTGCCTGGGATGAGCTTCAGTTTACCCTTCCATAAAGCAGGAATTATGCCCCTCCCACATGTGTTTGGAAGTAGGAAGGGATTCATTAAGTTTTATGGTTGGATAATAAGCTCCTGGATTTATAATGAGACTTCTGGAAAGCCAGAGCTGAACTCAGGCAGTGCACTGGGTGAGGAGAACCCCTCAGATGGCTTCTGCTGTCCACGTGGCAGCCTGCAGTTTCTACTAAGCTGCTTCTGTGTGCCAGTCATCTTTTCGTAGGAAAAAATGTGTTTAAGGGCAGGACCATATCCCCACAGAGCTTTAGAGTCTAGTTTAGGAAATAATGCAAAAGGTGAACAGTGAGTAACTATGAGGGAGAAGCAATTTTTCCATGAAATTTTGTTATTAAAGGGTCTAGCACAGTGCATGGCTTAGAGTAGATGTTTATAAACTTCAACTTCTTCTTTTTTGTAAATACACAAGAGTTATCACAAGGCAAAACAGGTCTCTCACTTGGCACAGTGTGTGGTGTGTAGAAGATACTAAGGCTGCTGGGGGTGTAGCTCAGTGGTACAGGACTTGCCTAGCATGTCCAAGGTCCTAGATTTAATCCTCAGCACTTCAAAAAGGAAAAAGAGAGACAGACAGACAGACAGACACACTAAGGCTGTTGAAAGAATGGTTGAACATGATTACTCACAGGGCAATAAACCCTGCAGAAGCTTGGAGGAAGGAGTCTGTAGAGGTCTGGGTTATCTGGTCCAGGGGAAGTTTTATGAGGAAGGTTCTGATTTTACTAGTTGATCCTGAAGGACGCATATAATTTAGAAAGGAGCCAAGAAGGACTAACACAACTCCATTTCTCAGAGGAGGTACTATGTGCAGTTAAAGCTCAGGCTCTACGTCAGATCTGGGTTCCAATCCCAGCTCCATCACATACTTGGTATGTGACTCTGGGCAAATTCCACAGCCTTTGGAAGCCTTTTTTCCCTCACGTATAAAATGGGGCTAATAGTAGTCCCTACTTCATAGGGTTGTTGTAAGAATTAAATGAGATTTTTATTCATATAGAATGCTCATCATATCTTGTCAGTAAATGTTAGCTTTTGTCATTATTATGATTTTTATTTTAATAGCATTATCATTATTATCCTACTTATGTCCACCTACTTACTTTAGCTCATAAGACCCTTTCTCATCTAACTGTTTCTTGCCTGCAGTAGTTTCCTTGTATACTTTCCCATTGTAGCAAATCTCTTACAGACTCCTAGATTTATTAGAGTGTTTTGTGCTTCCACAGATTTGCAAATACTTTCTTCTTTCCTAGAGAATCACCATCTTCCCCTCCTCTGTTGCCTGTGCCTGACTCCTTCCTGCTTGATATTTAAGACTGGATCCTGAAACATTTCTTCCTGGAAGTCTTACATGGCTCCTCTATCTTGTTAGATGTTCCCTCCCTGGGATCCACAGTGCTGTTCCCATTTCTTTCCCAGGAATGCAATCCACACTTACCCCTGGGTTGCTGATCTATATTGCCTCAGGATGTACACTTCTCAAAGGTAGTGATCACGCCCTATTTATTTTGGTATCCCCAGATTCTGGCTTAGTGCTTGGTGGTTAGTTGTTTCCCGGCGAAATGTTGGACAAAAAAGCCTAAGCAAAACTTGTATTATGTGTAATATTTACTATGTAAGTTCTAATTTAAGTGCTTTACATATGTTAACTTATTTAATCATCACAGCAACCCTATGAGGCAGGTACTATTCCTACCTCCATTTTACAAATGAGGAAACTGAGGCTCACAGACTTTAAATTACTCTCCCAAGGACACAGAAGTAGTAAATGGTGGAGTCAAGATTCAGACCTGGGCAGTGTGGCTCCCCAGTCTAACTTTGTTGTGCCTTTAGGAGTGCCGTGAGATTCATGATAAAGATGTTTATTGAATACCCAAGAAAAGGTGAAGAAATATTAGCCATGAGTCACAACTCTAGGATCACCATTATAAAGAGTCAGTAAATGTGTGGAGACTGTTGTGAGTGGATCTTACCACTCTAACTTATGAAAGATTTGCTAGAGGAGGCAGGATTTCACCTGTTGTGAGCTGGAGGAGGGGCATGGGAGAACCTTCTCTGCCTTCAAATAACCAGGGGAACAGAAGGTTGGAAAGGAAGGAGTAGGATCAGTCAGTTATTTATTAAGCACTTGCATATGATTCAAAGAAAGATAAGGCATGACTCCTGCCCTCAAGGAGTTCATGTTCTAGTTGTGAGTAGAGGAAACACAAACATAAAAGACACTATAGCTGGGCACCATGGTGCGCAATTCTAATCCCAGTGATTCAGGAGGCTGAGACAGGTTTAAGGCCAGAGGTAGATTGTGCAACTTAACGAGACTCTGTCTCAAAATAAAGAAGATTAAAAAGGGGGATAAAGGTATGGCTCAGC
>VMDO01005149.1:65752-115308 GCA_007922755.1 Pedetes capensis
GACGGGGGGAACGACGACCTAAAACAAACCAAACAAAAAGATACTATATGAGATACACTTGATTTGTGCTAAAGTTCCATGTTATCAGTAACAAGGCATTTTCTTTTACTTTTTTTTTTCTTTCTTTTCTTTTAGGCAGTGTCTCACTAAATTGCCCAGGCTGGCATTGAACTCACAATCCCCTGCCTCAGCCTCTTGAGTAGCTAGAGTTACAAGTGTGTGTCACCTCTCTGGGTTGGTTGGTTGGTTTGTTTTTCCCAGTGCTGGGATGAATCCAGGGCCTCATGCATGCTAGACAAGCATTCTTCCATGAGCTGCATCCCCAGTCCCAAGGATCTTCTCTCTTGTTATTTCACTCACACAGACTTCATTTCCAAGGTCACCTCATGGTTCAGAATGGCTACCAAAGTTCCAGCCATTGTTTGCCTTCCAACCAGGTAGAACCAAAAAGGAGAAAAGAAAGGTATATTCCTTCCCTTTAACGATACTTCTCAGAGGTTGTACACACTTCTTCTGTTCTCATTCTGCATAGTCACATAGCCACACCTAAAGGTAAGAGAAACAATAACATATTCTAGGCTTTGAGCATTCATTTGAACATTGCTAAGGAAGGTGAGGAGAAGAGGTTGGGAGAACAAGCAGGTCTCTGCCATGTCGTCTTCACATATAATTGTGCTTGGAGCTAAGAAGAGGAGCTGATTGTTTTGTATTGGATAGTCACAGAGCTATTCATTTTCTAGTCAGGTAGAAATAGTAGAGATTCAAAAGATTGAGGAAACCTTACCAGTTCCAGGAAATCTGAGGGTCAGAGAATGGCAGGAGAGTCTAGAGTAAGGGAAAATGAGCTGCTCAGAAATGCTGGCTCCACTCTAGGGAGAATCTTAGCTCTAAAGCTCCTTCTTTAAGATGCTAAGAGTAAGTGGCCAAGGAGTTCAGTTTTCTTGTGCAAATGACAGGGAATATTCAGAGAATATTTCTGAACCAAGAAGAAGCATGATTTATCTTACATGATTGGAAGTTTGAAAGTTTCATCCATGTGGAGGGTGGAGGGGGAAGGAAGTGCTGGAAGTAGAGATGCCAGCTAGGTTACCCCAGAGGGCCAACAGTGCACAGTAAAGTCCCATCCAGGTGGTAAGTGTGGGAGAGGAAGGGAAGGTATAGATGAGACCCTGGGAGGGAGGCTATCTGGGCCTCAGTGAGAGATGGGCTGTGGTGTGGGGAAAGAAGGATATGACCCCAGAAATACTGAGTCCTTTGCGAGGTAGTGCTGGCTGTTGGCCTCCTAGGCTGGAGGACAGATCCACGTGGAGACAGGAAGGACTCTGGTTGGCTGAGGGAGAATGAGAGGCTCTGCCCCAAGACTCCTTGGCTTTGGAAAACCAGCTGCCCCCAGCGGAATAGTTTCCATTCTGCGTAACTGGGGAGTGTGTGGGTCTGGCTAACCACGAGGAGGGGCTGGGGAGCCAGCAGATGGATCAGGTTGCTGTGGCAATGGCTTCTTAGCTAGGGCCCAGGGGCTTAGCTGGGAAATGCTAACAGCAATTGCCTTGGCTAAAATTGTTCACTGCTTGACTAGTAGGATAGAAAGGGTGGCCTCAGCCAGGGTCCTAAGGCCAGCATACTCTGGTCAGGTGTGAGGCCAGCAGCCTGGCAGAGGGTAGAGCTGGGGGGCTTTACTGGCATTGGGGACATGGCCATTTTCCTTTGCCTTGTCAGTATCCAATAGAGGAGTCCTCCAGGGGTGAGAAGAGCCCTCAGGGATAGAGTTGAACTTGGAAAAAGCCATCTTTTTGTTTGAGTGGTGCTGGCCTTCTAGAACCTCTCTTCCATCCGACATGCCTGGTGTGAATTGTAGGGCTGAGCCGGAGACATCTGGTGAATTAATTTTCTTTTTCCTCCAGGCTGCTTAGGGACTTGGCCCGTAACTGCTCAGCAAGTCATTTCTGGTTATAGAGTCATCAGTGACCACAGGAGCACGTTCTCCAGACGTGGTTCTGAGCCTGGCATCTTGTCCCCAAAATGATAGCTTCAATTAAACAAAGACAGAAAGGCAGACCTAAGCCACTACAGACAACACAGTAAAAGAGGACCCGTTTTTCTGATGCGATCTGTCATAAGGAGCCCCAACAAATTTCCCATATGTCTAACAAGGCAGCTGAGGCCTAGAGAAACCTGCATGTGGCTAGAATTTTACTGTACCCATGTGCTCCTATGCACTAAGTCCCCTTCATAGTGAGACAAGCAATGAGGAGTTGCACTGTGAGCCTGGGGAGTCTGGCAGAAAGGACTGGAGGCCTACAGGCAGGGACATATCTACTGCCTTCTACCCTGCCTGTACTAGGAAGCTGTTGTGCAGGGCTGATGGGCGTGTTTTATCCTAGCTCCATCGAGGAGGTGGCCTCTATTTTCAGCCAGCTATCATTGACCATCCTTTGATTTGTGCTGCAGGAAAGTTCTTCACGCAGAACCTTCTGCATTTGACTCAGGCTCATTCTAGGCTGTCTGTCTCAAGTTATTGTTTCCAAACCTAAACTCTGGAGAGGAGGTTGGGAGGGAGGCAGTCTTGGATTTTGGGTCCGCAAGAGCTGCAACAAGTTCTGGCCATCGATGGGTTCTGTCTCCACTCCAGCCAGTCATGGGCTTAGGGAAAATTGTGGGTGTTTGGAAGGGCTGCTGTGCTTCCCATATCTGGACCTTTTTAAATTTTAGCTCTTGGGCCTTTGATCAAACACTCTTGATTTTTTGATTTCCTTATGCCAGTATTGCAGTTTTGTGGGGAATTGGGAGGAGCTGTGCTGAAATAATGAGATAAACAAACGGTGATGCGGAGATGGCAGCAGCACAGACTGTGGGCTGGGCTGGGTTGGGCTGGGCTGGCCGGCCGGCCTGCTTGCTGTCTGGGCGGGCTGGGTGGAGAAGGACTCCCGCCCTGCACACTGGCCAGCTGGCTTGTGTTAAAGCATTGGCTGAAAATAACTCTCATTGTCTGGGAGCTGCTACTGCACCAGAGCTGGCTGTGGCCACCAAGGGGCCAGGGCAGCAGGAGCTGGTGCCTCCTACCTCCTTGAGCTTTCACCCTTTGGGAGCCAGGCCCAGCTGGCCACAGCTGTGCCCACTGCCCACTAGTAGTCACATGAAAGGCGTGATGGGCCTTTGTGTCTTGTGTTGCCTGCTTTGTTACTGGGGAAGATGTGTTGGTTGGTGAGGGGGATCCTAGCAGGACCACAGAGTGGGGTAACAGTGTTCCAGCTCTCTGTGTAGCAGCGTCCTGGACTTCCATACTTTGTGCCCCTCACCACTTCCTACCCCTACGCATCTGTCCATGGGCTGATCTCCTGGCGCCAGAGAGGACTTTGTGGCCAGAGGCTTAGCAGTGTATTGAGAAGCATATGGTGCCCAAGAGAGCACCTCATTCCACCTATGGGGCAGTTCTAGACTCAGCTTCCCTGGGCTCCCCTTCTGCATGGCCCTGAGCACAGGGGATGGAATTTCCATTCTTGGGAGATAGGTTCGGCCATAGGAAACTTGGTGGAGGTGCTTCTGAGGGAGAAAACATTAATAAAGTCACCTGCTCACTTCTGTATTTTCTCAAAGTAAACAGCCTCCACAGCCCTTTCCCAGGGAGGTTTCAGAAGTCTCTCTGCCTGTGTCTCAGGAGCTATGCCATTTTTATCTTTGTTTTTAAGATTTGCCATAATTGACTGGGACCAACAGAAACAGTTGATCTGGGAATTTTGGGTGGTTTCTACCTCTGTGTTTTTGGTTTTCCCCAGGCCCAGCACAAGAACACTGGCAGAGTAGGGGTAAGTCCCAGAGCTGTGCCCTCAGCTTTGAAGGAAACTCCAGAGCCCACCAGCATTTCCCTTCCCCCACAGTGGGAAGGAAATGAGGAGGGGCTAACTGGGTTTGGGCTAGGGCTGCAGAGCAGGAACAGGAATAGGAAGGGAACCTCCATGGGCCTGGGGCTTCCTCCCTCCTCCCTAGTTTCATTGGGGGTGCTGGGGTCAGGTGGGGAGTAAGGAAACCTTGCTGGAGGGACTGGGCTCACCAAGCAGGCCATCTGCCTGGCACCAAACTCTTAGTAAGCCAGCGGAGCTTTGCTGGAGGAGCATCAGATCCATGCCTTCCTTCCAGCTTCTTCCTGTTGTGGGTCTCTATTATAATAGAAGTTTCTTTCTGCTTCCCTCTGACTTAGAAATCAATCTCAGAGTTGCTTGAAATGTCAGGGAAACAAACTTTTGTCTGAGACCGGAACTATGTCAAGTTTGCTCCCTGACTGTCCCCAGAACTCAGGAAGTTGTCCTTCCTAAGGGCAGAGCAGCTTCCTCTGGGCTTTGGAGCTCTGGTGAGCTCAGGCATGTTATCAGGTGGAGGCAAGAGCCTTCACACCCTCATCTGGCAGGAAGAGAACTGCCCAGGGCCTGCTGCCTTGGCTGAGGGTGCCCACCACAGTCAGTGACCTGCTTCTATGAGAATGCTGGAGGCTGAGGATGTCCCCTTACCTATCTCCCGATCATACTTCAGCCCTGACAAAGAAGGGAAGGCTGGGACTGCTGTCCAGAAGGTGCCACCCAGAGCTCTAGACAGATGGACCAGGCTACTTCATGCTTCTGGCAACTGTTTCTGTCTTCTAGGTGTCCATCTTCTCTGAGGACCTAAAGTTTGATCAGGTCTTTGGTGTGTCTCTTCCGTGCTCTTAGGCCAGGGGTCCCAAAGGAGGTAACTTTGCTTGGCCTTAAAGCCCAGAGAGGACCACACATTTGCTTACCAGTCCACCTTGTGGGGAGTTGTAAAGCCACAGCTGACAGTGGCTGGCCAAGGGAGGAAGTTGATGTAGACAGGAAGTGAGACCTGCCACAGTAGCAATAGTGTACCCTCACCCCCAGCTTTCTTTCTAGAGTAGACTACTTCTAGAGTAGACAACAGCAAATTGTTGTCATGGCACAGACCTGGGAGAAACAGTCAGATGACAGTAATTTGCTCAGGATATGCAGAGCAGCACAGCTCCTGAGGACCCTTTCTGCTTAGCTTTGTCTGGGGCTCAGCTAGCAACAGCCTGGGCCCAGTTACGCTGGAGACCTCCTCTGGGCCTGCATTTGACTTTTGGGTCCTTGTTTATTAAGGCCTCCAGCTCCCATCCTGCTGTTCACACAGGCATGTTGATATTGGCCCTTAACAAAGCAGTTCCATGGAGACCATTTTGTACTTGTGTTTGCCCATCCTACCATCAGCACAGTATCAGCTGTGGGGAGGACTTGGTTAGCCCCTTCCTGTGGAAGTTCAGGCAGACTTTGAGGGGCAGCAAAAACCATAGGGAGGGTCTGACATGGTCATCTCCTCCCCTTCTTTCCTCATCTCACTGCCCCACTTGTTCAGATGTAAACTCTTCCACTTGTAAACTTTAGCCAGAGACTTCTACCTGCTTCATTTTTTGAGCCATAGTGACTCTTTTTCCAACCAATAGATGAGCCCACAGCTATTGGAATCTCTTAACTATAGGCTGTCAGGTTACTGTCTACTACATGTATGTCAAGAGTGGGAGACTATAAGAATAGATACAGTCAAACCAGGTGCGGTTGCACATGCCTGTAATCCTAGCCACTCGGGAGGTAGAGGCAGGAGGATCATGAGTTTGAGGCCAGAGACAGCCTATGTAACTTGGCAAGACCCTGTCTCAAATGGGCAGAGGATACAGTCCAGTGGTTTAGCAAATGTATGTGTGAGGCCCTGGGTTCAACGCCCAAGTACTACACCAAAAAAAAAAAAAGATACCATCCCTCAGGGGCAAGATGAGCACACGGCTGGTTTAATAGTATGCATGAGATAAGTGCATAATAAATACATTGAATGATAGAAATAAGTGATATTGAAGGATTTCGTCTTGATCCCTTAGAAAATGGAGAACCCTTTCTCAGGATTCATCTGCTTCTTTGGGGATCCTGTGCACATAGTTTACATCCCCAGGGATAAGAATGTCAAGAGGTGGGTAGAGATAAGCCAAGTGGTCATGCTTGGGGAGTGAGAGCTGGACTCAGGGCATTAGGTAGAGAGAGATAAGGGGGGGCCCTCTGAGAGGCTGGGAAGAGACTGGCTCCATGGGAAGTCAAGTGGTTTGTCAGCTGTGACACTTCAGGAGGAGAGTCATGTTTGATTCAGGAGGGTGGGCAGACAGGTGCAATGATCTGATCAAAGTGTCAAACTGCCTTTAGAGGCAAGGGCTATGACCTGGAACAAAGGTAACCTGACGAAGGAGAGAGAGGAGAGGCATGACTACGGGGACATAAGTGGGGACGTCAGCTCCTGACTTGGGTGAGCCTAGGCCTCCCTCTCTTATACTTTACCATCTATTCATTCAGCAAGCAATTGTAAACAAAATAGAATGATTCCCAGGCTGTCAGCTTGTCGCATTGTGGGGGCTTGTGTGTTGCTATGATGCTGAAAGCTGTACCACCAGTATTTCAGATACCAGCAGGGCCACCCATAGCAAACAGGTTTTAGCTGGGTTTCCAGACTAAGACAGACTAGGGAGAAGGACCTAGTAGCCTACTTCTGAAACAATTAGCCATTGAAAACTCTGTGAATAGCAGAGAAGCACTGTCAAATATAGTGCCAGAAAATGATCTTCCCAGACTGTACAACAACTAAGAGACAACTAGGGAAGAGTCCATTCCTCAAAGTAGCAACCTTAATGATGAGAATAGAGTAAAGCCCCTGGGACCTCCTTCTGCTGATGTGACATGACTCAAAACGAGATGAAACATAATGGCTGCACCACTGGGCTCAAATATAAAAAGATCGTGTGCACAGCACAGTGTCAGGTAGTGTTCTCTTGTACATAGGGTCACTGTGAGTTGGATTGGACTCAACAACACCCAACAACAACATGCTGGGCCTCAATATCCAATATTAGAATTCTCAATGAGGGGTCCAGAACTTCTCTATCATAGTTGACTGGGAGAGGTTTCCTAAATAATTTGCTACTAAAAGCCCTAAAATGCTGTAAATATTTTCCTAAAAATATTTGAGCATTTCTCTTTACATACATGACCTTATTAGTTTGCATCCTGATTTGCGAAGGAGGCATATACATAGATTGTGGTGGCTCAGGGCTCACCCAGGTGACTGCATGGTGCAGGAAAGTCATCTGGCTTTCAGGTCATGGTAGAAAAGCAGATTAAAAGTTATTGCTTCAGACTGGTAGCTTTCAAAATTTTGACCTGTCTAATGTTAAGAAGTACATTTTACAGCATAACGTTGTGTGTATGACATATATGTGCTTGTATATATGGAATGTAAAAGAAATGAAAACTTCAGGAAACATTTATACTTCCCACTTATATGAATCCCGGTATCTTCTAACCTATTTAAAACTGCTCATTTTCATTTAAAATAAAGTTAATTTTGACTCACTAAATTGATTCCACAACCTGTGGTTTGGATGACATTGCTCAACCAAACTTAGCTAATGTGGTGGAGGCAGGAGGGCTGCCTACCTTTCCAAGGCTGCCTTACCAGCAGCAGAGTCAGTGCCAAGTCTGATGGCCTAGGAGAAGAAAGCTGAGGTAGTCCAGCCTTCCTGTCCTCCAGGTGGTGGTGGTGGTGGTGGTGGTGGTGGTGGTGGTGGTGGTGGTGGTGGTGGTGGTGGTGGTGGTGGTGGTGGTGGTGTGTGTGTGTGTGTGTGTGTGTATGTGTGTGTTTAGGGGGGCAGTTTCGGCCTGTTGACTCAGGTTCTTTTCTCAGAGCTCCATGAATTTGCCTCCTGACAAGGCCCGGCTCCTGCGGCAATATGACAACGAGAAGAAGTGGGATCTGATCTGTGATCAGGTACAGAATTGGGAAGAACAGGAGGTGGGGAGTTGTGTCAGGCTGGACAAGGCAGCAAGGCCAAAGTCATTGACTGCAACCCTGGCAGAAACCCCAGCCTGGGCTTGGCACAGTGTGTGCAGACTTTCTGTTCCAAGGGGGCTCACAGCAGAGACAAAACTGGTAGGCGAAGCTCCCAAAGTGCCGTCTTGATTTTTTTCATGGGCGGTGATGCCAAGGTGGTTTGTACAGGATCAGCTGTGGAGGAGATGGGTAGTTTTCCCAACAGAGTCTTTTTCTGCTTTTCTTGAGGGTGAGGGCTGTGCTTATAGGACATGCCAAATGACCCTGTATCTCTCACTCTCCATAGACCTGGGAAATAGTAGAGTGTTTCTTATTACCTACAGACTTCTAGAGTGAGGTGCCCCTAGTCTCCTGTTCCCAAATCTCAGCACAGTTAAGGACTGCAGTTCTCCCTGTGTGAATAATGTTTAGATCTAGACAAGAAGAGACAGCATTACTTTGCTCAGAACCAATGTCCTCAAACACCCACCGCCTGGCTCTTTCCCCTGCACACATTTGAAGGCCTTTTTGCAGTGCTCAGTGTTGGCTCAGCTGCTGCTTCTGTATCTTTTGGTAGGTATGGAAGGAAGTGGCACAGAGTATGGGCAGATTACCTAGCACTTCGCTATAGAGCTTTGTCATGAACATATCTATTATTTCAAGCTCTGGACAAAAATCATAGCAGTGACATTTACTGAGTGCTGGTTGTGTATCAAGAACTCTGTGCACAATGAAATATCTCATTTAATCCTCACCAAAAGTCTCTAGGAAGGCATTGTTGATTTGAAGAACCCATGGCTCGGTAGCCTGCCTAGTGCCATTAAGTGAGGGAGACAGGTCAGGCTCAGGCAAGTAGGTGCCAAGTCTGCGTTAACTGTTCCCTTCCACCACTTCTGAGTCATGCTGCTAGATCTGAGCTAGGATTACAGTACTAGGGGTATGAATCCAGGGCTTCATGCATGCTTTGCTGTTGCTCTACTGCTGAGCTGCATCCCCAGCCCATTTTTTTTACTTTTTATTTTGAATCAGGGCCTCGATAAGTTATACAGGCTGCCTCTGGCCTTGAACTTGCACTCTTCCTGCCTCTACTTTCCGAGTTGCTGGCATTATAAGTGTGTGCCACCACATCCAGCTAAACTTTTTCTTTCTTTTTTTCCTTGTCTTTCTTTCTTTCTTTCTTTTTTATTTTTTTCTATTTCTTTTTTTGGTAGTGCTGGGGATCAACTTAGGGCCTTATGCATGCTAGGCAAGTGCTCTACCACTGAGCTACATCCATAGCCTTTTCAAACTTTTCTTTCTTTCTTTCTTTCTTTCTTTCTTTCTTTCTTTCTTTCTTTTTTTTTTCTATCATTGTTTTCAGGCCCTATTTCCTAACATATTCTCCTGAACCCTCTGGGTTTCTTTACCCATGAGCTTTTTAGGTATCCTTGTTATGGAGGCCCTTATAGAACCAGAATGCTAAGGAGTTTTCCCAGTTTCCTCTTGGATCAGATGAGGGGGTTGAACCACAGTAGAGAGGGCAGAGTCCTGTACCCTGTGTTGAAGGGGGTTGGGAAGTAACCTTGCTGAGGGCAGCCTTCAGCATTTGAGTTTGCTTTGGATTATTGGGGCCCAAGGCCTAGGGAAGCAGCAGAAGGCTCTTAACATAATTTTTGGTGTAGATAAGCATTTTAGGCTCAGGGAGCACTAACGGGAGGAGGAGAAGATGGCAGCAGGTGGGAAAGGTCTAGGGATAAGTCAAGGAAATGAACCCAGGGTTTGGGCGATGCTAATTACATTGAACACCCTAGATGCTGTCCTTCAACACCCTCAAGCTGTGTTTCTGTGTGCACGTACATGCATGTCTCCCTTACAGGAACGATTCCAGGTGAAGAATCCTCCTCATACTTACATCCAGAAACTCCAGAGCTTCTTGGACCCCAGCGTAACACGGAAGGTAAAGTAGGAAGCAGCAAGACCTGATTTGCTGCTTTTCATAGTCCTATGGAGTTTGGGCACAAACCCTTTGACTTGGGGCTGTGACATCTGCTTCTGGGCAATGGGAATTGGATTTCTGACCTCTAAGACCAGAGACCTGGAGTTGCTGCCCAGTGGTAGAGGGAAGGTCTATAACTGCACTCTGTACCTCCTCCTTTTCCTTTTCTGTACATTTTGTTTTTAGTGTAAAATTGGATAGCTGGGCGTGATAGCACACACTTGTAATACCAGCACTCGGAGGCTGAGGCAGGAGGAGTACAAGTTCAAGGCCAGCCTAGGCTACATAGACCTTGTCTCAAAAAAAAAAAAAAAAAATGTTGTGAGGGGCCTCCATTGACAGGAGATCATGTTTACAGAAGTTCAGGAGGAGAGTACAGGAGTCAACCAAAGTCCTGAGGGAGCTGGAGATCTCACTTCGCACCAACCACATTGGGTAAGTTAGATCGGCCATCCCCACCCCAAGTGTCACTGCCATGCATGATCTAGTCATCCTCGGAGGATGATTTTCTTGTCTATCCTCCCTGCTGTGAAGCCAGCTTGCCCCTTGAACGGCTTTTTGCTCCTTGGAGATTTAGACTGTGCCTTTTCTGGCTTTTCTTCCCCTCAGCTCTGCCAGCTGCTGACTAGATGCTTCTGGCAAGCTTGGGGCCTCTCCTGGGGTCCTCAGCCTGTGGCTTTGAGTGGAAGACATTCCCACAGCAGCTGAGACTGTAGTCTGCTTGTGGCCTGGTGCTGGGCCAAGCAAGGCCCAAAGTAGGCTGGGGGCGGGGAAACATATTACAGTGGATGGCTGAGACCTAGTTCCTGTTGGGCAACTATCTGGACTTTTTGGTGCCCAAATTATTTGCTTGTTCAAGAGAAAACAATCTGAGTCCATGAGCAGAAACAGCTTCCTAAAGTCCCAGAAAAGATGTAAGGCGTGGGGGCCAAGACTTGAAGGTCTCCCATACTAATAGATCTGAGTGCTGCCATCCTACTGACAGGGCCCCCAAGATCTGTGCAAGTCTTTCAGCCTGAGTAGGGGACCAGGTACTGCTGAGGACACTGACGGCTGATGCAGCGAGGCTCAGGGAAGGAGGGTGATGCCTCAGCTCTATGACACTGCAAAGTCACAGATAGTGAGAGAGGTGGACACAGAGTGAGATAGGCAGAGAGAGAGAATGTGTGCACAGCTTCAGAAAAGACAGTGGGAGCATCTGATACAGGCCTGCAGGCAGGGGTTCTGACCTGATGGAGGGGACTGGCATGAACAATAAGTGCCTCAGTGAGTGGGAAGCTGGTCTGGGTTGGAGTGGGATTGCTGGACAGCTGCCAGCTCCAGGTCTTTGGGCTTCCTGAGAGTAGGGTAGAAAGAGCCAAATGACATCATCAGCCTTTCCTCTCCTGTCATGGCAGTGGCCTCCTTGTCTATTCCCAGGCCAAACCTGTGTGGAGCTTTTTAGAGGGAGGGGACACCTGTATGTAGCCAGCTGCAGCGGCAATTGTAAGGGAAATGACATAGGAGAGAAAGGAAAGGGATGGTTCCTAGCCTCGAAAGCTGTGCTGTGGTGGCTAGAGGCATGGCTTTCACACCCCATCTGTGAACCGGACATGGAAAGCCAAGCTACTGAGAAAGGTATGGCCAAGCCTCTACCTTCATGGAAGGAAAATTGGCAGGGTCCTCAGCCTGCATGTGTGGGTGAGCATGATGCCTGCAGCAGCCCCCAGCACTGTCAACCACTGCACTGATCCACATGGTCTCCCTCCCTCTTAGGCTGTTGTTTTCCTTAAGTCCTGCTGTAGGTGGTATAAGGATGGATGTCTGCCCTTCTTGGAAGAGGACCATAGGGCAGTGTGTGGCAGTGCCCTCTGCCCTCCTTCACCTGGTGCCTACTCCTCCGGCGTCTGGCCAGGAGTTAGGACCAGACGAGTATTATTCCCAGGCCCTGGAGCCTCTTGGCAGTTGGCACACAAGTTAGAGGTCTGGACCTAGTCCTTGGTTCCCAGGAAATAGCTTAGTGCTGGCATTTTAGGAGACTACTAATCTGAGGCTTCCCTGTGTAGTTATAAGGGAGAGCCAGGATTCTTCCCAGTAGGAAGAGTTTGTCACACTGACGTGTAGATGCCACAAGGTGGGAGGAGGCCAGGCCAGGATGAGCAGAGGAGGATTCTGCTCTGGTCTCGGCCTGGTCAGCAGGGGCCTGCAGAAGTGCATATGCAGGCAACAGATGGGAACTCGAGCTCTGGAGTGGGTCTGGCTGGGAAATGGGATTCCAGAGTCCCTCCAGCTCCTCCTCCACCCCTGGTTTGTATTGGTTTCTCTGCCTTGCCTAAGTGCCCTTTAACCTCTCCTCAAAGTGTCAAGATCCTGAAAATAGCAGTGTAGACTCAGACAGGAAATGAGAAGGGGGGTGGGGAGCTGGAACGCAGACAGACAGGAAACGGGAGGCCTGTCGGCCCCCAGAGAGGAAGCAAACTTCAGGCAGCTCCGGTGTCAGTCAGCCTCAGCCAGAGCCTGCTGCCAAATCTCAGTTGGGCCTGGTGCTTCGGCCCCAGCCTCTCTCCAAAGTTTGGGATGTGGCCGGAAAACATGGTGCTGGTGTTCCAGCTGTGAGAAAAAAGCAGCCCTGCAGGGTGGTTGGGCACAGCTGGTTTATGTACACTCTCGGACATTCTGAGGGAAAAGAGCACCTGGCAAGTAAGGGTTTTATCATTAGGGTTTTATGTCTCTGTGCAGTGGAATGACGCAGTCATATAAAAGCCCCCCTGGAATTCAGTCTTGACTTGGATTCCAGAAACATCTTAGCCCAAAAAAAGTGAAGGCAGAAGGACTAAAATGCCCCTAGGACATTGTCCTTTGGGTATCCTATTGTTTACCTGCCTCCCTCCCTGGCTAAGGGTCCCATGTCCTCATCTGACTATGAGTGGACATGGCATTCTGAAGTTCTTTGAGTTCCTAATCATCTCCCAGCCTTTTCTGGCTTTGCCACACTCACTCTGACTAAACACAGAACCTCCACATCCCTCTCTGCTCACTGTTTCCCAAGAACATTGTCCCTGAACTCAGTGGAGGGCCCTGTGGCTGGGTAAGCCTCTGTTTCAGAGCTCTCTTTGCCCTTCCTGCCAGTGTGTTGACTGAGAATTGAGTCAACTTGGGACTTAATGGCTTCATGAAACACAGCTCTGCACATGGGCCTGTGGTAAATGCTCTGGATGCCTCCCCAGTTCTTCCAGCATTGAACAAGGACATTGTCCCAAGCCTGTGCTAGCACAAGGGACATAGAAAATGACTGAGCTAGGGCCCTGGCCTGTGAGGAGAGAGTACCTGGAAGCTTGGTTGGCTGAAGCACACTCACAGTTATAGCAAGTGGTCCTGGAAGGGCCTGTGCTTTCCCTATTCCTAGCTTCCCTGCCTGGGGCGGGTCCAGCCTGGTGACATGACCATGAATGGATCTATCATGAGTTTTAATCATCAGGATTTCCCAAGCCTATTGCTAGATTCCAGAAAGATGCAGGAGCGGTGGTATTGGGTCATACCCTGCCCCATGCTGTGTTTCCTGTGTCTGCAGGTGGGTGCGGGAATTCCTAAATGATGAAAACAAAGGCCTGGATGTGCTGGTGGATTACCTGTCTTTTGCCCAGTGTTCTGTCATGTGAGTACCACCCCAGGGCTGAGGTTAGGGATGCACTGGGGAGGATGTAGTCCCATTCTACTTAGAAGAAGAGGGTGAGATTCCAACAGTGAACTGGGGAATGGGAATCCCAGGACAGAAGGAAGTAGCCTAGGTGTGGTGTAGAAGTGGACAGGCAAGCCAAGGGGATTTGTGGGGATCAGTGAAGAATGGCCAGTTGGCTAGAGGAGAAGGTTTGTTTTGGGGAGGAGGAAGAGTGTGATATGGAAAGGGAGTTTGGAGTCAGAATCCAAAGGATCCAAATGCCAAGCTTTCAGCAATCCAAGGAAATGGAAATTTCCTGGCCCCTGAGAGAGATGTCTTGGTGGGATCCATCCATCTCTGCAGAATTGAGTTATGAAGCAACTCTGGGTCCCCAGATATGAGTGGGTTACTCCAGGTTGCTGTTGGAGAAATCAGGGGCAGTGAGCATGAGCTTTGACCCCAACAACAGACAAAGCATTTGGGAGCCTTTTTTTTTTTTTTTTTTCTCTTGTGGTTCTGGAAGGTTGAACCCAGGGCCTCACATATGCTTTGAAAGTGCTCTACTACTGAGCTGAACCTCTAGCCCATTTTTTACTTTTTATTTTGAGTCAGGTCTCTTTAAGTTATATAGGCTACCTCTGGCCTTGAACTTGCAATCCTCCTGTCTCTGCCTCCTGAGTTGCTGGGATTACAGGCATGTACCACTGCACTTGGCTTTGGGGAGCCTTTTTTGGACAGCTTTCTTGCCTTGGAGGCAGCCAGAAATGAGTTAGCATGGGAAAAACAACATGGTGTAGTGCAAGGAATTAGGGCAGTCAAGTCACACAGAACTGGGTACTATGTGCGTGACAACAAGCATATTCTCTTCAGCAAAAGGAGACCCATGTGTTAGGGTTATAAGGTTTAGATGGTAATGTGTGTGAAGCAGTTAGTATTTGGAACAAACTAGGTCTATACTATTGTAACTGCTTTACGGTTAATTGTATTCTTATTATTCAGGGTGATATGCCCTACCATAATTGCCTGAATGTATGGAAAGAGGGGTGACAGTGACAGTGACAGTAAACGAGGTGGCCAACACCTTCAGACTTACACCCTAGGCAAGTCAGCCGTAAGGAGAACAGCCTTCCTGTTTGCTCTGGATTTTCCACAGTTCTCAAGCACTAAAAGTCCCTCATCCTGGGAAACCCCAGTTGTGGGCCTCAGCCCTTGCCTAGACTTTTACTTTTCTAATGTCCCTGTTCCCTCAGCCATTTTCCTTGGTCCAACACCTTCAGTCTTTGTTTCCCAGGGGCAACCACTAATGCCTCTCCCACATTTGACCTTCCCTGTCACCTTTTCCAGGTCATCCTCTGTTAAAACTGAGTGGCCCACTCCCCATCCCCCTCTCTGCAGAAGTCATACCCTGTGATCCTCCTATTCCTTTAAATACTCTTTTTATAGAAAGAAATGAAAAACATTTGCTGAAGTGAATTTTTTTAAAATTCAGAACTTTTATAGCAAAAAGATGTAGATGATTTCTCCAAATAAGCCTATCTTATTTAAAAAGCAAACAAATCCCAGCTGCTCGAAACCAAGAATACACTGGGCCCTTGGTGCTGTGGTGTCCATGGCAGTGCTTCTGCCTGTTATAAAAGAAAAGACTCAGGGGGAGGCGAGTGAGTGTTTTTGGAAGGCTTAGAGGAAAGAGGTGAGGACAGAGTTTGAGTGAAGGCACATATTAGTAAACTGCATGTGCCAGTGCTTGGGAATACCACCATTGATGGAGAGAAGCCACCAACAGATGGCCTACCAGTTACGCATTTCCTCGGATGCCTACTGGAGAGCCCCTTAACCACCCTTTGGCCATCAAGACTTAGTGCCTACTCCCACCTCCTTTGGAACATTAGGCTATCTGTGTGATGTTGCTTCCTGCTCCAGAAAGCACAGCCTCTGTGGGGGAGGAGGCTGTGGGTCATACCACCTAGTCCTTAGTGGCCTACGTGGGCAGAAGAGAGAAAGAAAGAGTGGGACTGCTTTTCAGGGCATTGTGTCCCGGTGTTTTTATTAGGTGCTATCGAGTTGTGTTCAATGCTTAGCGACCCTCAGAGGGTTTTCAGTGGCTGATTGTTTCAGGATTTCCTCAGGAGTAGGTTGCCACGTCCTTCTCCCATTTTTGTTGTGCTGGGAATCGTACCCAGTACCTCAGAGACTGCAGAGCAGCGCTCTACCAACTGAGCTAAATCCCATCCCCTTGTATCCCGATGGGATGTGTAAAAGAAGGCCCCGTGGGTTTGTGATTTCAGCTGTCTTCTGCCTTGGACATGATCATAAACTGCTAATGGTGGGAGACATGTTACCCAAGAAACAGGAAGTGACAGAAATTATCTCAACTCCTACAAGGGCTAAACTGCAGGTCATCCGTGTGGTCCCGTGTCCACCTCTCCATTACAATCTCAACCTGCAGTTTCTTTACCCAGGGAACCTGAAGCCAAAGAGAAAACCTAGAAGCCTCACATAGCCAGTCACAGAAAACCTGACCACTAAAACCCAGTGCTGGGGCTGGAGGTGTATGTACCTTAGTGGTAGAGTGCCTGCATAACACAAGGCCCTAGGTTCAAACCCAGGCACCATGAAACAAAACCAAACCACAAAAGCCAGTGCTAGGATGGGACAGTGGTGCACTCCTAACCATGAAGGACCAACCCACTCTGGGTTTTCACAGACCCCATTTTCCTTCTTTTCAGACCTGCCTAATCCAGAACAAACTGAGCTCCCTAAGGGTGCTCAGAGGCCATTTGGCTGCTGGTATTGGCCAACAAGCAAGACCTGCAGTTGGCCTATTCACCACACTGTCTCCTCAGGGCAGGCTCTCCATGTGGAGACGCAGCTTCCTTGAGATATCCCGTTTATGGCTGGGTGTGCAGGAAGCTAGCCAGACCACACAACCCTTGGGTCCCTGGGAAGCTACTCCTGTTATTGCCTGTCTGGTGGGTTGCAGAGGAACTGGCTTCTCTTCATGTCCTGTCTCCTCAGATCCACCTCCTGGAGCTGCCTGGGCCTCTTCTGTCCATGTCCTGTGTTGGTGGCTGCCAACCAGGATCAGGTCTCTGATGCCCAATTCTGCTTTCTCTTCTTGCTGCCCTTGCTTCTTGTTGCCCTAGAGGCCTAAAGAGTAGGAGATGGGCTCGCCAGGGGCTTGGCATAGAATTTCTCCTGTGTATGTGCCTGCGTGTGCGCATGTGTGTCCTCTCATGCTCCAGGTTTGACTTTGAGGGTCTGGAGAGTGGTGATGATGGTGCATTTGACAAGCTCCGGTCCTGGAGCAGGTCAATCGAGGACCTGCAGCCGCCCAGCGCCCTGTCGGCCCCCTTCACCAACAGCCTCGCTCGCTCTGCGCGCCAGTCTGTGCTCCGGTATGTGTGTGCTCGCTCTGCCCGCCTGCCACCTACCCCAGCCCAGCCCCAGTCCAGGTCTTGGTAACCGTGGTGAGTGCTCATGCTCCTCCCTCCACTCTTGCTTCCAGGCTCAGCTCTCTTGCCCTCTGCCTGCCCGTCTGTCTCTGGTCTGTCCTCTCTGTCTCCCTGACTCTGCCCAGCAGTCTGTCCTGGGTAAGTACATGGTCCTCAGCTGTGCTGCCCCACCTGGGGTTCCGCCTCTCCACTCCTCACTCTCTCGGCCATTCTTCCCCCACCTCTTGGGCAGGGCTTGGGCTTCACTGGCTGATCCAGCTCCTACCCTCATGGCTGTTTCCCTATAGCTGTCATTCTGCCCATCAGCTGCTCAGACCAGTTCCCAACTATGTGCCTGCCCCTTGCCTTCCTTTCCTTCTTCCTTCAGGCCTTTTCTCTCCAAAGCTGCTGTGCCTTCATTTACCTGCCTGGGGCAAGCAGGTGGACTGGATGACTTCTCAGAGCATCTCTCCTACCCAGAAGGCTGTCCTCGGGGCCTTGTTGCCTGTTCCTTGGCCTCTCTCGCTTGTGGCCCTTCTTCTCTTCTTTGGGTTTTGTTCCTCATATACTGCTCATCATTCTAGACTTGCAGGAACAGATTGCACACATACTTCTTTTTTTCCCCCACAAAACATAGAGGCAGTAGAGGGGTAATGCAAAGCCAAGCATAGCCCCTGGCCTTCCTGAAGCCTGTGGGGATCTGCGCCACCCTCTGGGGACATAGGATAGGAGGAGAGGCAAGATGTTCCTGCCCCTCAGAGTGTGCGGAAGGCACATCAACTGGAAGTGGGAGGAGGGAAGGCTTAGGTAAATTTTTTTCTGAATCCATCTTGAGGACCACAAAGGCTGCACAACTACTTTGTATATTTCAGAGGGTCTCTGGGATTAGCATGGTTATGAAGCTGGGATCCTGGGCAGTTGGTGAAAAAGGCCCATTCCAGGAATGTGAACACAGGCTGACCACTCTGTCTCCTGCACGCTGTCTCTCTCAGCTGTTGGTACAGGTCCTCTTTCCCCGATTTCTGCTACTGCTAAGGGCCAGCCTGCTATCTGGGTGATAGCTCACTTAGACCCTTCACCAGAAGCCTCAGCCCCAACCTGACAGCCTGGCCCTCTCCCCTAGGTACAGCACTCTCCCTGGCCGCAGGGCCCTGAAGAACTCCCGCCTGGTGAGCCAGAAGGATGACGTCCATGTCTGTATCCTTTGTCTCAGAGCCATAATGAACTATCAGGTGAGTGGCAGCACTAGCCATGGATGCTGTACCTCTTCTGTCTCTTCTGCTGAACCAGCATAGGTAGCAGGGTACCAGCATGTGAAAGCCAGGTTTGCTAGTGGGCCCACAGCCAAGGACACCTGCTGGTCTCTCTCCCTTTCCCTCTATCAGGGTCCCCTCCTGTCCTTTCCCTTGCAGTATGGCTTCAACCTGGTGATGTCTCACCCCCATGCTGTCAATGAGATTGCGCTCAGCCTCAACAATAAGAATCCAAGGTGAGTTCTTCCCTTCTCACTCTGCCTAGGGCTCTGGAGATCTGAGCTCCACGTGTCCCTGACAAGTCCTGCCTGGATTTGGGGTCCTGTAGCCAGGGTCAGAACCCTGGTTTGGCCCCCTCACCTCTGCTGAAGAAATGTCCCTAATTTCAGTCTGGTCTGCACAGCTTAGTGAGGAAACAAGGGTTCCTCCCTTACCTTCTTTCTGAAACGCACACCTCCCCTTGCCATAGAGGCTGGGTCCACCTTCCAGAACAACTCCCAGGTCATGGACATGAGCTTTGTGGTAGCCAGGATGGGGAACTAAGGTGCTTATTTTCCTTTATCACCCCTTAGAACCAAAGCCCTGGTTTTGGAGCTCCTGGCAGCTGTGTGTTTGGTTCGGGGAGGTCATGAAATCATCCTTGCTGCCTTTGACAATTTCAAAGAGGTCAGTCTCCTGCCTGCATATGTGTATATATTGGGGAGAAGGCAGGGAACCAGGGAGGTAAGTATCATTTCCTGGGATTTCCATTGATTTTAGTATCCCAGTGCTTGGCCAAGCAGCCTGCTCCCTAGAGCAGGATCAGAACTGAAGCAAAACCAGAACTTCACCAAATATGATGTAATAGTTGCACAATGGAAAAAGCCAATGCTATATTACTCTGTACTCCACCAACATTTATCAATAACGGGAAAAAAGAAATAAAAAACAGAACTTCAGTATCACTAGATCTTGTGCCAGGAAACCTTTGCAGTTGGTCAGCTGAGGATGCTCTGGGCTATAACTGTTAGGTGCTGTCGAGTCATGTCTGACTCATAGCGACCCTCATAGGGTTTTCAATGGTTGATTTTTTTCCCTTGGGATTGGGGGTGGATTGCCATGTCCTTCTTCCACTTTTACGGGGCTGGGAATCGACCCCAGGACCTCAGAGACTGCAGAGCAGCGCTCTACCAACTGAGCTAAATCCCAGCCCTGGACTATAGTACAGTGTTCCTAACCTGACCATCAAAATCATCCTGAGGACCTTGCTGAAAGTATAGACCCCTTTGCCGTACTCCTGATCTCCTAGAGCATGGGCACCTGCACTTCACAAGACTCCCCGGGTGCTTCTGCTGCAGGGAGCCCACAGTTAGAACCCAAAGCAGATGTGTTTGCAGGGAAGAAGGATGTCTCTTGGCTTGTTGGAAGCCATTGCTGAGGGGAGAGGGAGCTCCCATGTGGAATTTCCCCAGCCTCCTGGCCTACCTCTGAAATCCTCATCTGCTCAAACATGGGATTCCTCGACATCCAGCTACAGCTGTATGTCCCACCCCTTCCTCCTCTCAGGACCTCTTCCCTAGCATCCATTGTTCAATCCAGGAAACGGCTCTTCCTTCTTAAGCTCAGGGGCTCAGAGGAGCCCCTGGACCCCTTTAAGTGAAAGACTTTCCTGCACACTGGCCCCTCCTCTGCGTCCTTCTGGGACCTCAGCCTCCTGCCTCAGCCATGGCCTGACTCCCTTCCTCCTCCTTTTTCTTCAGTAACTCCACAGCATCAGCTCCCTGTGTTTCTTCTTGGTTTATCCCCAGAGGCATGTAAAGGCCAGGCTTTACTGAGTTCCCTCACTGAATTGATCGGGACCAGAGACCCAGGGCAAGATACCAGGTCTCAGGTTTTCTTCTGTAGTATCCCCAAATGGCTCTTTCCCTGGATAGAGTTGTGATTACACTTGGTCTGAACCAGTGCTTTTGCCATGATGTTCCTGGAAGCCAGGGCTCAGGGGTTTGGGTTTTGCATGGGACAGATCCTTTCCCTGAGAAAGTTTGCCCATTCAGGTGTGCAAGGAGCTGCACCGCTTTGAGAAGCTGATGGAGTATTTCCGGAATGAGGACAGCAACATTGACTTCATGGTGAGGAACTGGGCTTGGGGTAGGTGCATGCCCCTCAGGGCTGTGCACCCCTTAAGATCAGGGCCACAGTAACAGTGTATGTTGATATTCCACTTCTTCCTCAGGTGGCCTGCATGCAGTTCATCAACATTGTGGTGCACTCAGTGGAGGACATGAACTTCCGGGTCCACTTGCAGTATGAGTTTACCAAGTTGGGGCTGGAGGAGTTCCTGCAGGTGAGCTGGCCAAATTCCAGTAAGGTGAGGCACTTTGTCTTGGATGCTTCTGGAACCTGCCTGTCTTTTGTGGCCTGGGACCAAGGCCCTCCTGTGGAGGTCTCCCCAGTCAGGCAGCTCCGTCATGGTCAGACTCTGACAGACAGTAGCAGGTAGTCCGTGGTTGTGAAGAAAGTGGTAGTGGAAGGTGCCAAGGACTAAGATTTCCCAGGAGGCCCCTAGATCACATGGTGGCTCCCCCTACTACTGTTTTCTCTGCTTTTCCCTAGAAGTCAAGGCACACGGAGAGCGAGAAGCTGCAGGTGCAGATTCAGGCATACCTGGACAACGTGTTTGACGTGGGGGGTTTGTTGGAGGATGCTGAGACTAAGAATGTAGCCCTGGAGAAGGTGGAGGAGTTAGAGGAGCATGTGTCCCACGTAAGTGGCTACTTTTGCCCACCAAAGGTGCTGTTGAGGTTTGAAGAGGTTGGGCATAACTGAGTTCCAGGAATTCTAAGCTGACCCACTCACTTCCAGATTGAGCACCAGGAAAGCTTAGAACCACTGGGGCTTTCTAGAACATACTATGGCCTGAGCCCCTGGATACCCACTCACTGGTACACTGACTTCCATGGCTGGGCATGAGGTGACATCAGCCTTGAGACAATCCAACTGCTGTCATTTGCCTTGAATCTGTTGCTATTTAATGTAATGTCCAACCCTGGGGCCATGGGAATGATGTAGGGAAGCCACCCAACCAATCTGTCTTTGGGTTGCCGTGGGGCGGTCATGTCCAGTCCTGATTGGGCTTCAAGCCATGTAGAGTGCCCAGGTTTTAGCACATCCCCAAACCTACCTTTCCCATCCTACAGCTCACAGAGAAGCTTCTGGACCTGGAAAATGAGAACATGATGCGGGTGGCAGAGCTGGAGAAGCAGCTGCTGCAACGGGAGAAAGAGCTGGAGAGCATCAAGGTAGCGGGGAGTCCCTCAGTGACTCTGAGCTCTAGGGCCTTGGGACCTTGCTTTATTTCCTGAATCATGACAGGGAAAGCCCTTGACTCGCCATGGAGACAGTCAGATGAGGGTGGGCTGATGATTTCACCCTTTTTTTTTTTCAGCTGGGGAGGGAAGCTGAAGCCAGAGTACATCCAGCACACACATGAGGATGGGACAGATGGGGCTCCCACAGGTGCCCTTGGAATTTAGTCCAGGCCACCTCCCTGCCCATCTGCTGTCCCCCCCCCCCCCCACACACACACAAGGGCTCCTCAGCCCTGTTTACTGAGCAGGTTCAGAGTAGCCCAGTGCTGTGGCAATTTATTAAGCTATCCACAAGATATCCTGAATCAGAAGGGCAGGGGCTCCTCATGTTTCAGTCTTATCTAACATTTGTTTAGCTCTAAAGTCATGCCCCAATCTCCATTCCCCTCCAGAATACAATTATGCTGGCTCTGCAAAGCCCAGTATATATCTGCCCAGGCCTGCTAAGTGCTGTACTGGGAACTGTAGAGGGTACAGAGATGACTAAGACAAGGCCTGTCCATGGTGCTTCCAACTGATTATTTATGGCCAAACAGCTGTTATAGTAGTGGTGGACCATGGAGCATTTCACAGGGGCATCCTTTTCTATGGGCCTTGAGGGGCCTTTGCAATGAGAACAGGCTGGAACAGAGGGAACGACACAGCAGGGTATCAGCAGAGGCAGGCCAGCTCTTCTGCTTACTTTTTCTTTCTGCTGCACCCCAGCTTCCCTGCTCCCCGACCTGGATTTCTACCTTCTGAGCACCCTCACAGAGTCCCTAGTTGAGTGTCCCTTGATTAGAAATTCTCACTTCTATGCACAATTAAAGGGCTGGGATTTAGCTCAGTTGGTAGAGCTCTGCGCTGCAGTATCCGAGGACCCGAGTTCAATTCCCAGCACCGCAAAAATGGGAGAAGGGCCTGGCAATCCACTCCCAAGGCAATCCCGAAATAGCCATTGAAAACCCTTTGAGGGTCGCTATGAGTCGGATACCGACTCGAGGGCACCTAACAACAACAACAACAAACAACGACATGCACAATTAAACTTGGTGAAGAAGGGACAATATAGAGTAGAAAGGAGAGAGGGAACAAGCAGAGGGAAGTGAAGATTGCGGAAGGTGGGATGGGGAGGAGAGTCAATGTAGAGGGATGAAGGGGGAGAGGATAATCTTGATGTAAACAATGCAACTTCATGAGTACATAGGAAAAATAGGAGAATATAGTCCAAATATGCATTTGAGTTTTATTACATATTAGCCATTACGCTCCATAAACCTTATGGGTTGGTGAAAGTGTAGCCAAAAGTGATGTCATGGTTGCATTATGGAAAAAGCCAATGCTGTTACTACTCTGTACCCCACCATCATTTACTAATAAAGGGAGAAAAAAAAAAAAAGAAATTCTCATTCCTAGGAACAGCGACTATTGTGCCTGTAGCCAACTCTTCCCTCAATGGCGCTGTCTGATCCATAGGAGACATACGAGAACACGAGCCACCAGGTTCACACTCTGCGGAGGCTCATTAAGGAGAAGGAAGAGGCCTTCCAACGTCGATGCCACCTGGAGCCAAGTGCCCGGGACCTGGAGTCCACAGGTGGCGAGGCCCTGGCCAGGGTAGGCCCTGCACAGCTGAATGAGGGCGTTCCACCCTCAGACCTGGACCTGCTGGCTCCAGCCCCACCCACTGAGGAGGCCCTTCCTCTGCCCCCTCCACCGGCTCCACCCTTGCCCCCGCCCCCTCCACCATTACCAGGTAACTAGGACCCCTGGGCCAGGAGGGACAAACTTTTTGTGGGGCCAAAACCGTAGTCAGCAGTGTCTTCCTCAAGTAGCAGCTGGGAAATGGTATCATTTGAGGACTGGAAGAATATCACATCAGGGTGAGAAGGCTGAGGGAGGAATGTGATGTAGGGAAGCACATGTTAGTAGTGAAAGGGTATAAGGGACAGATCCTGCTTCAAGGATCATCAAGATGCTACTACTAATTCCTCTAAAGATAGCCAAGCAGAGGTTTAGAGTATGGCAGGAGAAACAGGGTCAGACACTAGATGGAACTGCCCGTTAGTTAGGACTCATGGGAGTGGCTTGAGCAGAATTATACAGCCTCCTTCCCCAGGAGTCTCTAAGGACAGGTGGAACAGTAAGTGGGGAGGGTGGCCTGGGAGGAGTTTTGTGACCCTTGTGTCATTTCTTCTTCCCCCAGACAAGTGTCCCCCAGCCCCACCTCTTCCTGGTGCTGCTCCCTCTGTGGTGCTGACGGTGGGCTTGTCAGGTGAGTGTTCCCAGGGCTCTGGGCAGGGCTGGTCAGACAAAGGGGACTGTGTCCTTGGCCCCTGCCTCACTGATCCTCTTTCCAAACTAGCCATTCGCATTAAGAAACCTATCAAGACCAAGTTCCGGCTTCCAGTCTTCAACTGGACAGCACTGAAACCCAATCAGATCATCGGCACTGTCTTCAGTGAACTTGATGATGAGAAGATCTTGGAGGTGACAGGGTCTGGGGCCCAGAGGGCTGGGACTGGGGGCAGAAGACCAGGTTGCCCTTTTAGCCAGATCTCCCGGACTTGGAAAAGCCCTCAAGCAGAGTAGGGCCAGTATCAGCTCCAGGAGCCAGAGTTGGGTCCATGCAGGGCATGGTGCCAGGGGGTGCTCTCATAGTGAGAGGCTGCAACACTGTCCATTCTCATCTACCCCTGCCAGGACCTGGATCTGGATAAGTTTGAAGAATTGTTTAAGACGAAAGCCCAGGGCCCTGCCCTTGACCTCATCTGCTCCAAGAATAAAACAGCACAAAAAGCTGCCAGCAAGGTGACACTTTTGGAAGCCAATCGTGCCAAGAACCTGGCCATCACCCTACGCAAAGCTGGCCGCTCAGCTGAGGAGATCTGCAGGGCCATCCACACGTGAGGCTCCACTGACCTGGCCTGGATCCCAGCCAGTTAGCAACCCAGCTCTTCACAGAGGCAGCCACTTTCCTGAGATTCCTGGGTTCTCGCCAAAACCTCACACCCCTCAGTTGTCCACTGGCATGGCCAAAATTGTGTTGGTGCTGTGTGCCAGACACAGTATGAGGGGGCTGCAGATTTCAGCCTTTGCCCATGGAGTTCCACCTAGTGGCAACAGTGCAGTGTCACTGAGTGACACCACCAGGCTGGCAGAGCACAGGCAGGGAGGACATGTGGTTGAGCCTGGTCAGGGAGAGCTTCCCAGAAGAGGTGCTATTTCAGCTGGGATGGAAGGAAGTATGCAGGTTAGTTCAGTTCAGGGCTTATATGGAGGAGCATGGTACACTGGGTCCTGAAAAGTGAATCTGGTTTTAGTGTCATACAGGGAGGAGACAGGGAAGAGAGTGAGCAGAAGTCTTGCAGGCCAGGTTCAGGTATTTGGACTTGAATATAGGTACAGAAGGAAGACATTGAAGGGCTTTCAAATGAAAGCGTGGAAGGTCCCTCCAGGATCACTGCTGGCATGATAGATGAGGCAGCTCAGCTTGGCCTTTGGCTGTGTCTCACATGTAGCCCCAACCCCACCCATGATCCTTCTGGGGAAGGGAAAATGTGCACAGGTACTGGACCTGACGTATCCTCCCTCCTGCACAGGTTTGACCTACAGACACTACCGGTGGACTTTGTGGAGTGCCTGATGCGTTTCCTGCCCACCGAGGCTGAAGTGAAGCTGCTGCGGCAATACGAGCGTGAGCGGCAGCCCCTGGAGGAGCTGGCAGCTGAGGACCGCTTCATGCTGCTCTTCAGCAAGGTGGAGCGGCTAACCCAGCGGATGGCTGGCATGGCCTTCCTGGGCAACTTCCAGGACAACCTACAGATGCTCACACCGGTACTGCCCTCACCTGAATCATGGTCCTCCACCCCTCCACCAGTCCCCTCTCCTACCAGTCCTCCTTTGCTCCAGCTTAATCCCCTCCCAGTCTGGGTGACTCAGTGTTCATCTCATCTTTCAGCAACTGAATGCCATCATTGCAGCCTCTGCCTCCGTCAAGTCCTCCCAGAAGCTAAAGCAGATGCTGGAGGTGGGGAGAGGGGGTGAACGGGGTGCTGGTGGTTCCTAGGCCCTGGGTTGGGGCCTGAGGCTATTTGGAGAGAAGAGAGCTCTTGGCCTGACCTGTTCCCCTGCATCTTGTGGACAGATCATCCTTGCATTGGGAAACTATATGAACAGCAGCAAGCGGGGAGCCGTGTATGGCTTCAAGCTCCAGAGCCTAGATCTGGTGAGATGGGGGAAGCATGGGTGGGAAGTCTGGGACAATGGTGGTGGGACCAGCATGCTTAGCTCTCTGGCACTGACTCTCCCTCCCAGTTGCTGGACACCAAGTCCACTGACCGGAAGATGACACTGCTGCATTTCATTGCCTTGACGGTAAAGGAGAAATACCCAGACCTGACTAACTTCTGGCATGAGCTGCACTTTGTGGAGAAGGCTGCAGCAGGTGAGGGAGCCTGGCCAGGTGGGCCTGTCCTTACATTGAGCCCAGGACAACCCCAGGAAGTGCTGAGAGGGAACACTTGGGCCCATTTTTTTCTGGCTTTTGTTATCTTCCAACACTTCAAAGATTTCTGATGGAACCATGGGCAGGGCCTACCCTAGAGGGAGCCTTCCTTCAGGCTGCAGGCCCAGCCCAGCCCTTCCCACCTAGATGCAGTGGGAGCAGGAACAGGAAGGGGAGCAGGGGCTTTACTTCCACCTCCCTGAAGCTGGCTCAAAGACCGCATCTCTTTAACATATGCAGTGTAATTGTTGTTCTTGTTAGGTGCCCTCGAGTCGGTATTCAACTCATAGCGACCCTCTGTACAACAGGGGAAACACTATTGTCAGTGCTTCTCTGCTGTTCATAGGGTTTTCAATGGCAGATTGATTTTTGGGAGGGGGTTGCCAGGTCCTTCTCCCAAGCCTACAGCTTCTGGTGTTCCCAGGTGGTCTCCTATCCAGGTACTAACCAGGCCTGACCCTGCTTAGCTTCCGAGATCTGACGGGATCGGATGCCACAGGGCTACAGCTGCAGGCACAGCGTAATTAGGGAAACCATAAAGTCCTCTACATATGCAAGGAAGCTATTGTTTCTGCCTTGCCCAGAAAAACTAGGACAGGCCCAAGGCAGCAGGACTTTGGAGACTAGCAGTGTCTGGCTTGCCTTCCCTTGCTACCTTGTTCTGTGGAATAATGAGCTTGCAGCCTCCATTCCTTTGCCCTGCCTGTGAGCACTAAGCCTGCTTAGTATACACTTCTCTGTGTTTATGTGGGTGTGAGAACCTGAGTGAGCCCATGCCAAGGGGGAGGGCAAGTTTGCTGTAGCCCTTGCCAGGCCTCAGCCAGACCTCTGGTGATCACAGTGTCCCTGGAGAATGTCCTGCTAGATGTGAAGGAGCTGGGACGGGGCATGGAGCTGATTCGGCGAGAAAGCAGCATTCATGACAATAGCGTCCTTCGGAGCTTCCTCAATTCCAATGAAGGCAAATTGGACAAACTCCAGCGTGATGCCAAGACAGCTGAGGTGAACAAAGGGAGGAGGGACTGGGAACAGCCAGGGCCAAGGCACCAGGCCCCTCCAGGTGGGCCTCCAACTCAGCAGGCTCTCTGCCAGGAGAGAGAACTTTGAGAGTGGCAGGCAGCCACACCTGGAGATAGGGACTCCTCCAAAGCTTTGGGGACCCTATGTTCTCTCTAGCTCAGAGAGGCTTGAGGGAAGTTGGTTTACTTCCCTTTGGCTCTGGGCTTTGCTTTCTGTGGGCCTCCTGCCCCTGGTGTGGGAGCCGGGCTTCATCCAGCAAGGCTGAGCCCTTCTGCCTGCCCCTTCCCAGGAGGCCTACAATGCGGTCGTGCGCTACTTTGGCGAGAGTCCCAAGACCACACCTCCTTCTGTATTTTTCCCAGTATTTGTTCGATTCATTCGTTCTTACAAGGTAAGTTGGAGAGAAGTTTTTAAAGAGTTTAGCTAAAAGAAAATTGGTGCGGGGAGAGAGCCTGGGCTTCAAGTCTGGGCCTTTTCCAATTCCTCTTGAGTCCTGGGGAAAGAGCAATAGAAGCTGGCGACAGGCCTCTTAGCTGTGAACTGGTGGGCAGGGTGGGAGCCCAGGCCCTTCCTGTCATTGTTTGGGGCAGGAAGTGCCCCTCCAGAGGGTGGCCACCTGGGGTTAGCTGGTCCCATTGCCACCTACTGCTCTTTACCTCTGTGTCAGCCCTCCCCCTCCCATGCTGTCTATCTGAGCCTCACCCACAACCCCCATGGTTCCTAGGAAGCAGAACAAGAGAATGAAGCCCGCAAGAAGCAGGAGGAGGTAATGCGGGAGAAGCAGCTGGCTCAGGAAGCCAAGAAGCTGGATGCCAAGGTGGGTGGGACCAAGAGCTGGCCTGGAGGAGGCCAGGGCAAAGAACAGGGAGCTGTGGGAAACAGAGCTAGAAAGGAGGTGGCAAACTGGGATAGACAGATCCCCAGAGGGCTGGGGAGTGGGGCTTTGGGATTACCAGCAGTGCCCAAGCATGGGTGGCCTCAGACTGCATCTTGGGATAGGAATTAGTCCCTTGTCAGGTTCGTGATGACTTCCTATGCTTCTAATGCTTGGCTCTAGACTCCATCGCAGAGGAACAAGTGGCAACAACAAGAGCTAATTGCAGAGTTGAGGCGGCGCCAGGCTAAGGAGCACCGGCCTGTTTACGAGGGGAAGGATGGTACCATTGAGGACATCATCACAGGTAGGGCCCTGGCCCTCCCTGGGGCCTGCCCACTGGGCCCAGCTCCCAGAGCTCAACCTAACCCCTTTGGGCCTTTCTCCTACCCCCTGCCCCTTGAGGCCTGACCACTGTGTCTCTCTCCTGGGCCAGTGCTAAAGAGTGTCCCTTTCACGGCCCGTACTGCCAAGCGGGGCTCACGCTTCTTCTGCGATGCAGCCCACCATGAGGAGTCAAACTGTTAACCCCCAAGGATGGGGCCCCTGACAGGTACTGGGCACCACAGCTTCCCCCTCCGCATGCCTACCTTCCTGGACCACTGTGGAGTCCACAGGCACCTTCCCTGCATGCCTTGGAGCCATCCCATGGAAGCCTCCCAGTGATGGGGATACATACTCCTCCCTGCATGCCCCATGCTCTGAGAAGCATGGCTTTATCTCCTGCGTGTGCCTTCAGGGAAGTGATCGCTCTCCCACTGATGCTGTTCTGGCTTCTCCTAAGATGAAGGGCCAGGGGGTCACCAGGCCATGGTTGGGAGCCATCCTACTGGGCAGGACCAGGCCTACACTTCTGCTCACTGAGGTGCCATTCCCAGACCCAAGGAATCAGTTCTCTGGAAGTAGCTGCTGTCTAGAGACAGTCAGATGTTCCTTCCTGACATCCAGTTAGCCTAAGGTCTCTTCCTGAGTCTACCTTGTCTCTGCCCAGTGGCCTCTGGTCCCACCACCTGATCTTCTGGAAATGCAGAGCAACTGCAGTCTTCCCAGCTAGCCCTCAAGGTTCTTGCCAAGCTCCTCCCTGATCCCCCTTGTGGCTGGCTCCTCCCTGCTCTGTTGTGGGGCCCCTCCTGAAGGTACTGTTCTATTCGGCCTTTCTGCTTGTTCACAGGCTTCTGTCTTCCCCACAGGCCTCCAACTCCAGCCCATTGTCATTCGGCACCAAGCCAGGAGCCCTGCATCACCCGGTGGCCCCCCTCGGGCTCCAGGCCCCCACTGAGACCATCTTGGGGGCAAAAGCACTTCGACTCTCAAAGTCCAAGTCCAGACTGTGGACCTGAAACCAAAGGCCTCGCAAAAGGTTGTGCTGCTCTCTCAGCTGTGGCCACCCCACAGGCTGGATCTTACCTACACCACTGTGGGCACTAAGCCTGTAGGGGATTGGCACCTTCCCTAGTGCCTCCTATATTGTACTTTGCCCCCATGGTCTTCAGCTTCATTTCATGAAGGGTCAGTTCAAGGCTGGGAGAAACTACTTCCAGCTTTACCCACACAGGGGCACCTAGGCCCTTCTCCTCCTAGAAGCCTGCAGGATTAGGGGAGAGTACCACTCCCTCCCTGCTTTCTTTTCCTTTTTGCAGTCCCATGGTCAGCTCTGGTCTAGAAGTAACCAGGCTTAGGGAGCCCTTGGCACCCTGCCAATCTCAGATCATCTCTTATGAGGAGAAAGGCCCTCTGACACTGGGACAACCCAGCTGTGCCCTCGTGGTAAGGGTAGAGAAATGATGTCACTGCCCTTGCCGTGGCAGGCTGAAAAACAGAGGTGTTCTCTGTATCAGCTCTAAGGCTGCTAGAGAAAGGGTGTGCCAACAACCTCCTTGTCTCCTTTCCTTAGCTGGGTGGTTTGTGGCAGGGGACAGGAAGCATGGAGGGTCTTCACTGATTATTTGCTCAGTTCTGTACCAGTTGCTTCTGACCCCCGGAAGGGAGTGCAGGGGCCACCTTTTTGTACATGTACCACTTCCCTTCTCTCTTGTACATAAACCCCACACCCTCCCTCTCTCAACAAAGGCTTGAAGCACCAGGTTGTTCTGTCTTTTTTCTGAGCTTGAGGGGCTAGGGTGGCCCTGAGGATAAAAAAGAGATGTGAGGGAGCTGCCTCCATTTCAGGGTGGTGAGCTCAGAAGCCTGGGAGGAAGCAAAGCAGGCTGGGTGGGCACCAACCACACAAAGGGAGGTAGTCCTGCATGGGACAATAGTGCCCTCTGCTGGGCAGACACATCTGTCCAGTCCCCAGCCTGTCCCTGTAGCACATGGAGAGGACAAAAAGAGTCACTGGCCATGTTATAAATATTGTTATTTAAAAAACAAAACACGTACATCAGGTCCCAGGGCCTGAAGAAGCAGAGATGGAGCCCCAGGGTCCAGGCAGGCAGGGGCAGGCACTGATGCTAGAGTGAGGTCCCTGCCCTCTGCCACCCAGGCTCTGTCCACCATCCTGGCTCTTCCCTAGAGACCCCTTCTCTCACACTTTATCTACTGGCATTACCCACCCCACATGGCAAAAAACACCCATCTCTGGTCTGGGGCTGAGGGCAAGAACTGTACTAGTTGTCTGGGAACTGGGGGACCCTTGAACACCAAGAGCAACCTTGAGCGGTGCCAGTGGTGGTGTGTTGCGGGTGGAGTTGCTTTAGGAAAAGTGGACACAGACTGGACAGACAAGGAAGGAGTCTGAGGCAGACAGTGAGGGTGGCCCGGAGCCACTGCCTCACACAGGCCTGAGGCAGAGAGCAGCTTGTTGGGTCATTGGTGGTCGTCCAGCTGCTGCAGGAGTGTCCGCCGCCGCCTCTCCAGCTCCCCCTCACTCAGCTCACTTTCTGACGTGTCCCAGCCTGTCTGTGGGAACAAAGGCCTGGCTCACCTGAGCTCCCTGGACAGAATGCCAGTCTGAGGCCAGGGCCAAGCCCTCCTGCTCACCTTCTCCTTCCTGACTCCAAAGCCTGGGGAGCGGTTAGGGAGCTCTGCCTGCCGAAGCTCCCTGTCCTTGTCCTGCTCTTGTTCTTTTTCTTCACTCTCCTTGCCAGCTTTCTCCTCAGGGTCTGTCTCACTCTCAGGACTGTTCTGTAGGAGTCCAGAGCCCACCTCCTCAGCAACTGGGAAGGACAGCTGGAAGGTGGGTGGAACAGATCCCGCACACTTGCAGAGTTCCTTCTCTACTTACCGACTTGTGTCTTCTCTTCTTGGTTTTCTTTTTTGGTTTCTTGGCTTTCCGAAGGCCATGATCTGAAGATAGAAAAATCCCTAGTAAGAGTCCCATCGGGGAAGGAGTGCCACAGCCCTCTTATCCATTTTTCCCTGCTACAGCTCCCTGTCCATTCTTTGGAGGAGTGGGCCTGTAGTCTGAGGAAACTGGAAACTCCTTCTCTCACACTTTATCTACTGGCATTACCCACCCTACATGACAAAAACCACCTGTCTCTGGTCTGGGACTCAAGGCAAGGACTGTATTAGCTGTCCAGAAACTGGGGGACCCTTGAATCTAGCATCCCTATCCCCCACCCCCAGCTTCCTGCCTGGGCAGGAACAGGAGTTCTTCCTATTCCCCCACAGCTCACCCCTCCCAACTTCAAGGACACCAGGGCTTGGGGAGGCCTCTGCTCAGTTGTTGTTAGGTGCTGTGAAGTTGGTGTCTGACTCATAACGCCCAAGTACAACAGGCAAATCACTATTATCAGTGCTTCTTTGCTATTCATAAGGTTCTCAATGGCTGACCGTTTTTGGGAGTGGGTTGCCAGTCCTTCTCCCAAGCTTACAGCACCTGGTGTTCCCAGGTAGTCTCCCATGCAAGTACTAACCAGGCCTGACCCTGCTTAAGCTTCTGAGATCTGACGGGATTGGATACCACACTGGTATGGCTGCAGGCTTGCTCAGTTGGGGCCATAGTATTCCAGCTCCCAGGATCCTAGCAACTCCTTACCTGATCCAAGGAGAAGGTGGGAGGAGGGGGAGCCCCATCCTCCAAGGGCAGCACCGACACTTTCAACTGAATCAAGTGAGGACGAGGGCTCAGAGCCAGACTCTGAAGGGTTCCGCCTCCTCCGCTTAGGGGGCCGGAGGGATGGTGGGGGCAGCTCCTCCTCTTCCGACTCAGAGCCCTGGACAGATCAGAAGATATGGGTCATTATAAAGGTTCTCTGGCTTCCAGAAGCCCTCATCTGGGACCTGTAGACAGAGAAGGTCTAGAACCAAATAAATCCTCAATCTCCCTCCAAAGGAGGTAATGTAGGAGAAAAACAAGACAAGTGTTTATTTCTCCAAAACAATCCAGCCTCAGCCCACATCCCTCTAAGTGCCAACTCACTGAGGGAGAGTGAGAGCGCTTCCGATGGTGCTTCTTGCCCTTCCTGCCGTGCTTTCGGCCTTTGGTGTGGAGGTGCTGGCATTCAGTCTGCTAGAGGCAGAGAAAAAGATGAGGACCTTGCCTCCCTATCTCAAGGAAAAGGAAAGCCCTAGTGGTAAGAGGCCCCTGAGGTCCCTGTCCAGTGGGTCGAGGAATTGGAAGCCTGCCTTACCTCCAGCACCTGCAGAAACTCTCGGAAGAGCCGGATCCGCTCCGACTCCAGGGTGATCTGCTCAAAGGCTGAGTCGCACACAAAGCGCTCACGGACCTTGAACGGGGAGAGCACTGCTGATCAGACCAGGCCCTGCCTGGCCCAGCCTGGACACCACCACGAGCACTGGGCAGGACTGGGGCAGAGGAAGGAAGGGCCAGAGCTGGCCCAGGGCTGTGCTGTGACTGGGGTGGACCCTCAGTAGTGGAGAAGCTCCGCTGCCCTCAGGCTTGAGGGTGATTGGGGCCAGGCTGCGCTCCTGACCTCTTCCCACGCAGTGCCCAGCTCCAGAGCAGGCACAGCCTGCCTCAGCATGCTTCGAAAGGCAGCTTCCCTGCGCCGCATCCTCCGTGCCTCCTCCTTTTCCCGTTCCTTCTCCCGCGCCTCTGCTTTTTCCAGCAGCTAAGGACAGAAGGAACACAAAGCAGGGTCACCCAGAAAACTGGGTACCCAGAGTCCACTCAGGCATACCTTAGGTAGGAAAGTAGGGTCTGGACTTCTGCCACCATCCCCAGAACCCAGGATCCAGCCAGTGGGACAGTGAGTGCGAAGGAACAAGACACTGGGATAAGAGAGAACCCAGCCCACCCCACCCTAGCCAGCCCCTCACACTATTGAAGGTCAGCTTGATGTTGCCTGCATCCAGCGCAGCAGCCCTCTTGTCAAAGCTTATGACATGGGCGAAGTCTTCAAAGGCTGTGTTCACCTCCACACAGAAGCCCCGGTCCTGTGGGCACAGCAGCAAGTGAAGCTGGGGTGTCACAGGCCTGAGGCCCAAGGTTGACAGCCGGGGGGGTGGGGTGGCGGGGGCAGGTGCTAAAGGTTGCTCAAGAAATCCCTTGCCACAGGTAGAGGATCCACAAAACTGACACTTCAGAAACCATGATATCCAAGTCCTCATCATCTGACAAACCTTATGCCTACTACTGTGTGGATGTCACATGGAGCCAAAGAGTTGGGAAGAGTCTGCATGGTCTGATTTCTCACAATTAACTCTTTGTTCCTCTGGCTCCAAATGGGCCTCCCTACTGCTCAGGGAAAACTTCTATACATTCTCAATTAACATCTCCTTGTCCTCACTCTGGTTTCACATACATTCTCATTTAATCCTCCCTGTTCTTTTAGGACATAGTCTCCTAATTTTATGTAGACAGAGAAGTAAGAGCTGAACCTATGGCTGGACAAGAACCTATGAACCTATGGCTAGGCAAGAACTCTACCCAAGGTCTTTCTAACCCCCAACCTGTGCTCTTAGGCACTACACTTAAGTCTCTGTGATAAATAGAATAAGGTATGTAACTCCCCAGCAGTATTAAAAGCATGCCCCATTGTCTAAGCCATGGCCAGGCCTTATGCTTCTCATCTAACCTTCTCAACATCCCAATGAAGCACAGGCTTCATCCCAAGATGACACGAGGGTGGTAAGTGGAGCTGGGGCAAAGGCCAGCTTCCCTTCTTGTCCGTCCACAGAGCTCTGACTTCCTCTAGCTTTCCTGCTGATGGCAGAGGCATGTTCTTGCTGCTTTCCAACAGTCCTTCCTCAATGCATGCTCCAGACCTTCTCAAACATTCCCTCTCTCTTAAGAGATTTGAAGACTTAAGTTCATGCTCTTTACCAGCTCTTCCTAACAAGCACACAGCTCACTACCTGGTACATCTTTTCACCTTGCTCTCAGCTCCTCAAGCTAAGCACCTCTGCTTTTCCTTAGTTTCAAAATCCCTTGAAAGACAGCACAAGGGAGTCTGAATAAACATTGAGGGTTTATTATAAGATATGTTATCTGGGGATGTACCTAAGTGGTACAGTGCTTGCCTGAGGCTCTAGGTTTGATCCCCAGTAACATAAACGTGCAAAAAAAAAAAAAAAAGTCAAAGGCAATTTGTGACTATATGGAGGAATTAGATATTGGCTGAGGCAGGTGGACCAAATTCAAGGCCAGAATAAGAACTTATCTCAAAATAAAAAACAATAAAGGGGCTGGGGGTGTAGCTCAGTGGTAGAGCACTTGTCTAGCATGCGCAAGATCCTGGGTTCAATCCTCCAGTACTGAAAAAACAAAAAAAGACAATTTACACATTATTTCTTACAACCTTGCATATGGATTATCCTCAATTTACAGACAAGGAAATCGAAGCTCAGAGGCACTACATAATTAGTGGAGGTCTCAGGGTCAATGTACTGAGGTTTAGTTCAGTTAGCAGACCATGGTCTATGCTCTCTGAGGACCTGGGTTCAATCCCCAGCACCTCAAAAACAGGAGGACGTGGCAATCCACTCCCAGAGCAATCCTGAAACTATCAGCCATTGAAAACTCCATGAGGGTTGCTATGAGTCAGACCCAACTCGACAACATCTAACAACAACAGAGTCAATAAATAGAAGTTACTTGACTCTGAAATGTGTGCTGCACCAAAGCTAACCCCTTCATAAGGTCACTGTTCTCCCCAAAGTTGCTCATATCCTAATAACCAAATTCAAGCGTTCTTCTTGGTCCTCGTTCAGCTGGTGCTCAGTGCCTCTGCTATTTACTTTTTCAACACTCCCCTTTCCAGATACCCACCCCCATCTCTCTCACCTCTTTTTGTCACCTCTCTTGTATCTACATGTTCCTGAGAAATGCCTTTAAGTGCTCTTTCACCACCTGATCTACATTCTTCCTAGCAGTATCATCTCTTTCCTGGATGTTCAGATTCCTACTAGACTGGCTATTTCAAAGATATTTCAAATTCAACAGATCCAAGAGAATGCATTTCTTATAAACATGCCCATACTTCTCATCAATCTCCCAGGCCTAGATCTCCTGTCTTCCAACTCCAGGGTGTGGCACTGTGCAATGGGATAAAAGATGGCACCACAGTCCACCTGGCTATGGATGGCCAAAGGGACTCTTAGGATCATCTGTCCTCCAAAGCCAGGAGCCCAAATGGAGAAATAGGAAGGGAAACTGTTCAAAACAACTTCTTTCCAAGGCGATGTGGAGAGAGAGCTCAGCCAGGACAGGAGACCACCAGCAGGTCAGCCAGTGGTACCTATCACTTTGTGGCCAAAAGGTCCAGTAAAATTTAGCTATCTTACGATTAGGTATTTCCAGTGTATATGACTGCCCTCCTAAAATATGGTTTTGCTTTATTCCTCCCTGCCCAGGTTGCTTTTGAAGTACCTTCCCAAATGGAATTCCTGTCTTCTGTAGCCTGCTACTCATTCTTAATCCTTACTGCAATTCACTGTCCACCCCTGCAACCCCACTCGTTTCTTTCCCTTGATTTCACAAAACAATCTGGCAATTCTTCTTAGTGATCTATCCCACTGATTTTAAACTTTCAATTAAAAAAAATTTTTTTTCAATAAAAATCTTATGTAGCATCTCAGTGCATAAACGATGCAAGCTGCTCCACTTGAAAATTGGAGAAGTATAAAATCCCTCTACACTGAGACCTCACACCTTGTTTGTCTCAAGCCACCTATGGTGTCTCACCCTCGTGTGCCCTCCTCACTGCCCCTCCCCAAAGTCACCTCCCACCTAGATTCTGCAGCAGCCTCCTGACTGGTCCCCATTTGCCCTCTTCCACTCCTCTAATTCAGCCTCTGGCATCCAATGTTTCCTAACCCTGAAGCCCTGACAATAGGGCAGAGGTCTGGGGATGAGTCCAAACAGGATGACGGTGCTCAAAATGTATCTGAATTACTTGCCACTACCACTTTTAGTATTTTGGAGGCTTTAAGAACTGCCCTCAAGATTGCCACCACCTCCTCTAAAGACACAAACACTCCAGACTAGGAGGTGCTATCACCCACTACCCCCAGTGGCTTTTCCAAGACCTTGTTTGATCTGATCCTTCCTTACAAGGTAAAAACCCAAATTTCTTATTTTAGCATTCAAGGCATTTTACGAGTAGGGCTCCACTACATGTAACATGGGGCATATGGTTCCAGAGAAATACAGAAAGCCACAACACAACATATCTTACTTAATGGTAATTTTACCCCCAGCCCCGTGCAGGGGATCAAACCCAGGGTCCTGCATGTGCTAGGCAAGCACTCTACCATTGGGCCACATGCCCAGTGGGAATTTTTTCTTTTCTTTTTTGGTTTTGGTTTTTTGAGATGGGGACTCACTGTATAGCTCAGGCTCATTTGGAACTCGCTACATAGACCAGGCTGGCCTTGAATTTGCACCGATCCTCCTGGCTCTGTCTCCTGAGTGCTGGGATTATAGACATGCACCACCATTCCCGGCTCCAGTGGGAATTTTTAAATACTAATTTTTCTTTCAATTTTCTTAAGACAGGGTCTCACTTTGTACAGTAGTTCAGGCTGACCTTTGAACTCATGAGCTTCCTGCCTCAGTCTCCTTGGTAGTGGGCTTACAGGTATGTACCACTACATCCACTTTATTAAATCCATATTAAACAGGAAGGTGACATGGCATTAAAATGCAACACATGTATGACTCTGTAAGGCAAAACAAAGGACTTCAAAGAAACATTGTACATGCAGTAGGACCTTCCTAACTTTATGCCCAGGTCTCTTTCAATTTAGGTACCAAGTTACTCTCTTCTGTAATCAGATGGCCTTTGATGGAACACTTGCCTTTTAGGCAAGGAAACTGAGGCTCAGAAAGTTTACGTGCCTGCCCATGGTCACACAAGTAGTAGAGGTTAATCTGAACTTTTGTCCTAGGTAGTCTGCCTCAAGTTCTGCTCCTAATCACTGTATATTAGACTGTCTCCTCAAATGTATGAGATTGTTTTTTACTTCCATAAAGATATATACCTTTTTTGTGGTTTTGGTTTTTTTTTTGTTTTTTTGTTTTTTTGTTTTGCGACAGGGTCTCACTATGTAGCCCAGTCTGGCCTGGAATCACTATGTAAGACTAGGCTGGCCTCAAACTGGTGTTGATCTTCCTGCCTCAAACTCCCCTGTGCTTTCCTAAGAACACAAGGTCTTCTTCACTTGCTCATTCACTTTTATAACTTTAATAGACATGACCACTGAAAACTGTTTTTCCAGTGTAAGAAAAGCAACAGTACACATGGGATGGCAAGCAGAGGCTGACACTTGCTGCAAAACTAAGGTGGTAAGGAGTGGTGAGGCAAAACACTTTATCCTCTTGTTCTAAGAGGGCAGTGTCATCTCAGCCTGAGTCCAAGGAATGCCCTGCAGAATCAGCTCAGTGCTGCCAGACCATACAACTTGACAAAAGCAGCTGAAGATGCAGATTTTCATGTGAAATCTCCTGATTTTAAAATGTTAGCAATGAATTCCAAATTTTTCAAAACACTGTACAAACCACAAATAACATATCTATGGGCTATCAGTGTATAATTAGCTATACTTCTTGCTCCTCAAGTCTGCTGTGCCCTTTCTATCCACTTGGCTTTGCTCCTATAGTACCCTTGTAACTAGAACATTCTATCCTCCTCCACCTACTCCTTTATAAAGGTGCAGTTCACATGTCAATTCTTTTGATTCCTGTCTCTATAATATTTGCACCTCTATATGATAGTTCTCATGTCTATCTTCATATTGGGACATGAGCTCCTATGAGCAGAAAATGGGTCTTTACTACTATATCCCTAGTGCAGGGTAAAGGATCACAGTAGCTATCTGCTGAGTAAGCTGTCATGCTCCTGCAAAATAGAACTTATCATGGAGTCATGCCCAGGGAGTGTAGTTTGCACTCAGCCTGCATTCATCCGTAACTCCAGGTCCTCCTCACCTTAAGAATGTCCTTAATGATCTTCTTCTCATCATGGAATCGTGCCTTCAATTCTTCCACATAGAACTTGAACAAGTCCAGAGGGGTGGAGCCTGCAGGAAGGGAGGGAGGGGGGCCTGGCGGGCGGCAGCTTCCCAAGGCCTGGGGTGGGGTCGAGGACAGGAACAGGGAGTGGGGTGCAGAGAGGCTGGTAGGGTAGGAAGCCAGACCACAGAAGGGGGAGCCTGGCTGCCTTACCCGGCTGGCCCAGCATGTTGGCAAAGCGGACGTCAGTGCTGACTGCTGGGTACAGCTCCATCCAGGTGGACATGGAGTGCAGCTGCCCTGTCTCGTGCAGCTCGTCCAGGAAGGTCTGAGCAGGAAGAGGTCAATGATAGCAGAATAAGACAGAGAGGGAGGCAGGGCCAGGAACTGGAGAGAAAAAGAGGGAATGGCAGAGGGATAGGCAGGGGCAAGCCAGACTGAGGAAATTCAGGCAAGGGAGGCAGAGATGAGGAGATACAGATGCAGAGGAAGGAGCACTGCAAAGGGAGAAAATGAAAATACACTAAGGGGATAGAACAAAAAATGAGAATGAACCAGCCTCAGAGGCAACAAAGTAAAAATCTCCCAGCAGTACAATCTTTCATAGCTTATCTTCAACTTTGTTTTGAGATGTCAAGCAGCTAAGTCACACCACCACTGCCACTCCCAAACTGGGGGATAAGTTCTGCCTGTCTGGCCCCCACCCAAAGGAAATGCACATGGCCTAGCTGCCACCATGCCTGCAGGGTGCTCTCTGCTGGTAGCTTTTGGGTGGTGCATATAGCTGGTCTCCCTAGAGGAGCACAGTGCAGAGCAGAGGGGATACAGGAGCAGAAGTGCAGGCTGAGAGGCCTCTTGGAGCTTGGACAGGGTTAGGCACAAAGCAGGTAGCGTAATCCAAAGGAAGCAGGGCACAGGTGAAGAGGCTGTGGTCTGGGACAGAGTTGAGCTCAGATCCATGAGAGCAGGGAGATACCTGGAAGGCCTCCCGGTTCTTGCGTTGCTGACGCCGCTCCCGAAGCCGGGCCCGCTCTCGCTCTTCCTCCTCCTCCCTCTCCAAAGCTCGGATGTGCTCCTCAAAGCAAATCAGTGCATCTTCCTTGTCCATGTCTGCAGGAAGGAGGAGACTCAGCAGACACCCTCTCAGATCCTAGCACCCCATGTGTTGCAAGGATGCTGCCCCTGAAAGGTGCTGGGGACACTCAGGGGCCTGAAGAAAGGGGAGGAAAGGGCTCTGTGGGAGAAGCCACTGCAGTGGTGACTCTTGTGTATGGTCATTAATTGTGCTAGAAAAAATTAGAAGGTATTCCTATATGGAAAAATCAGTTATCTCAGGATCTGAGGTTTCACATCTTAGGGAACTAGAAGTCAATCATGCTTTGATGCAATTTCAGAATTGAATTTCTCACCTCGTCACAGTGATCACAGGCCAATAACTGCTTACTGTAGTGTATGTCATAAGTTAAGGCCCGCAGAGTTATAACAGTTTAAGATCATCTTCACATGAGCTATAAATATAATCACCATCATCTACAGGACTTCTGATTCCTCTCCCAGAGCTCTTCCTCCAAGAACACACAATGTCCAGGTCAACAGTGGACCCTACGGTTCAGGTATAGCTTAGTGGCAGAGCACTTGTCTATCATGCATGAGGCCCTGGGTTCAATTTCCAGAACCACAAAAGAAAAACAAAAACCAAAAAACAATCCAGTGGACCTCAGGAAGAGGAACAGGGTGATCTGAAACATTCCGGAATCCCGAGTCTAGAGTGGGTTGATGCTTGAGTGTGTGTTGGGGACTTCTAGATAGGCAGGAGGGCAAGGGTATAGGAGAGTGCTATGAGGTAGGCCGCAGGGTCTTAGGTCAGTGAGAAAAGAGGAAAGGAAAGGTAGGAATGGAGACCCAGGCTTACTCTGCAGCTGTTGGTCCTGAGCGAAGCTAGGGTTATCCATGAGGTACTGCTGGGCCTGGGACCATGTGGTTTGGAAATTGACACTACTCATCCCATCCAGGATGCTCTTTAGGGCCTGGATGTTGCGGCGCCGGAGCTGCTTGGCCTGTTCCTGGAGAGCCACAGAATCAGAGTGAGGTAGAGCCTGGGAGAGGAGGATTTGGGGAAAGGAATAGCTAGAGAACTCTAGGAAGACAGCCAGACTCAAGACTTTCATGTCCCGGAGAAAGGAACACAAATCACAGACCAATCTCTTTGAGGCTCCTCTTTTCCCTCCCATACCCAGGGCTATAGGAACAGGGCAGAAATGGGGGGATATACACGTGCCACACCAGCTTCCAAGTCAGGAGGTGGGACAATGGACGAGTGGAGAAATGAATAGTCAAGGTCCATAAGAAAGCAAGAACAAGGAAGAATCCTAGATGAGACTGGGGCTGAGGATCCTACCAGTGACCATTACCTTCTCCTTCTTGGCCAGGAAGAAGAGAACATCATCATAAACCTCTTTTCGATCCCTCTCAGGGACCACAGCCCAGACCTCCAGTTCCCCAAAGGTCTGTTCTGCCCGCCTGTGGAACACACGGGCTGTGAGTAGGCAGGCAGAGAACAGACCCCTGTGCCTTTCTGTTCTCAGGGTCCCAGTACCAGCCCAGCGCAGCCCCCTAACCGGTAGCGGGTGGTGGAGGTCATGCGTTCATGTTGCTCCAGGAAATGCTGCAGGGTCTGCTTGGCTTCCTTGGCCCTTAGCCGAGCCTCCTCCTTCTCCTCTTTCTCCCGCTGTGCCTTGTAGGCGTTGAATGCCTGCTTTTTCTCACTCAGTTTGGGCAAGGCACTGGGGTAGAGAGGTGGGAGTGGGATGAGGACAGGGCAGGAGGCAACTTAAACCACCATGAACAGCCCACAAAGTAAGCTCATGGGACAGGGGAAAGGTCTCCACAGGATGTGTGAGGGATCCACACACAGGCTCAGCACACGTTTGGGATGTTGACAGACATGAGAAGCAGTGAAGGTAGAGAGACAGGGGAGAAGATGTGGCCCCAAGACCCTGTTGATACTGAGCCCTTTTGCTCTGGGGTTCTCAATTGCCTGTCAGACCTCTGCCCTATACAGTCGCCCCTCTTTCCCTGATTCAATTCAATCCAAAAGCATTTATTAAATATCCCAAGTTAGTATCTTTCCCTTTCCTTGTCCTGGAGGCCCTCCAGCTTTTCCTCCCTTTGTATCCAACCACATTCTTTTACTTGCATAACTCCAGCCCCCTTGAGCCTAAGAGTTGAAGTAGGGCTTCTCAGGAGTCCCTGGCTCCCTCTGCCCAGGCCTACCTGTAACGAGGGTCTGTAACCACCATCTTCATGGCCTGTTCCCATGAAGCATTGGAGGGGACAGCCTGGAAGAGAACAGGTGGATTCTTGGGGTCTGCCCACCTCCAGCCCCTCCAGGGCTTCCCTGGGAGCCCCCACCCTCAGCACCTTGTCCCTCAGCAGCTCCTTGAATGCCTGTTTTGCCTTCTCCCGGTTACTCCAACTGAGGCCAGACCTCTCTGGTTCTGGCTTGGACTCCTCCTCCTCCTGCTGTAGTAGCTGATGCTGTCCAGCAGTGCTGGGGAGCAGAAGGGACTCAGCCACAGGGGTCCCCATTCTCACTGCTTTTAGTGCTCTGCACTCTCAACAACACATTGCCTCATCCTTGCTCCCCAGGGCAACTTCTTACTGCCCTTCAGAGGTTAGCTCCTGTTCTTCAAGCCCCTCCTGAGGCCCAGCAGAGAGTGAAGGCTGAGCTGGGCTAGGAGCTGGAGGCTGGCATCCTGAATGCCTGGGGGACAGCCCTCACCTGCTGGGGCCCTCCTCCAGCTGCTGTAGGAACCCCGGCTCTAGGGGCTGGGCAGCCTCCGACACATCACAATCTTCCCTTCCACCTGGTTCAGGTTCCAGGAGGCTTGTGGGCACTGGATTGGGGCCAGGAGGTACAGGTGGGGGGTCAGGCTGTGGCTGAGGCGGCTGGGGCTGTAATGTCTGTGGCTGCTGTGGCTGCTGCTGTTTCCTGCAGGTGAGCCAAAAGAGTGATGTTGGAGTAGAGCAGGGACAGGAAGCTGGCTGGTTTCTCCAGCGTGGGAAGGACTGGGGCTGGAGCAGATGACTCCACAAGGAGATTGGGTGCTGAGTTCTTCTCTCCTCCCACACAGTAGGAATGATGGAGAGTCTTCTCCCCCTACCCCCAACGATGAAAGGATACGTGGGCAAGTTACTCACCCCACAGCCTCTTGTTTGACTAGAGCTGCAATGAGAAAAAATGACATAGTCATAGGGTAGCAAAAGTCCCCCAACAGTTCTGCCCAGGCCTCCCCTCCACCCTCAGGATCCCTCACCCTCCAGGTCATCCAGGTCCTTGGGCCGCGTCCAGCGGGACTCCTGACTCTGGTTGTTGTAGTAGTAAGGCTTGCCTGTGTCTGACTTGTACTCTTTCCAGGGACACTGAGACAGTAGCAGCTGCAAGAGGATGGGTCACTGTCTATCAGTGGGCTGAGGAGCTCTCCAGGCAGTCAGGGAAGCTGAGGGGACCCAGTGAGTAGAGGACACAGTAGTCTTTAGTTATCACCTGGCCTAGCTTTAAAAGGGGAAGGTGGATTTCCTGAGATCCTAGGGAGACATTTTTAGGGAGTATGGGAGTGACCAGGGATCATGGGATCAGAGGAACCACAGTGAGTACAGTTAGAGACGCAGGGGAGGCCAAGGACTTGGAAGGGTCAGGGCAGCTGAAAGGAAGAGCTAGAAAGCCCCACTCAGGACCTCTGCCTTGGACTTGAGCACGCTGGGCTTCTCCCACACGGACTGCTTGTCGTCAGCATTGTAGTAGTAGATGCGCCCATCAGGGGCCACATGCTCACTCCATAGGGCCCTCTGGGAGGAGGGGGCACAGAATGGTGGTCAAGGCCCCTTTCCCAAAGCCTCTTCTCTTCACCCCAAAGGTTTACAGCCCCCCACTTTTAGGCTTTCTACCCAGAGATTCAAGCTAGAAGGACTCACCGGAGGGCCTGTCCCAGCCACAGCAGCTAGAAAAGAAGCCAAAGGAAACCTACTCAGTCTTTGTTCCAACCTCCATCTTATTATCCCCACCTAGTCCTCCCTTATTCCATCCCCAGTAAATATCCCTCTGGTCCCATCAACATCCCAAGCTCCCTGGCATCCCAACAGGCATGATCCAGGGTGGGCTCCAGTCCATGGTCCCCTCTCCCCTGTACCCCCCAACCTCCGAGCCTGGGGGGAGAAGACCCCCAGGAGACTCACAGCTGGCGGTGTCCGCACCCGGAGCCGTCTGCCGAAGAAAGAGGAGGGGGAAGGGTTGGGGCCAAGCCCAGTGGCCCCCAGGACCCAGGCCATGGGGGATGGAGAAGCAGGCCAGGCCAGGATCTGTGTGTCCTGTTCCCAGGGATCTCTGCTCCCTAACAGTCCCGTCCCTCCAACCCCCACCATGGCTGTGGCTCTTAGATCCAAGGAGGAAATGCACAGCAGCTCCTTTCCTTTACCGCAAGTGAGAGCATTTTGTTGAGTCAACTTCTGAGGCCCATCTCTTCACAGCAGATGCCAAATTCTATATCCCACTCAGATCCTACTACACTGAGCAACACCACAAGAAGGTACAGTGAGATCCCTAGGTGCTGCTGCCTCCTCTAGAGGCAAAGAAGATGTGAAAAAAAAAAAGACCATATCAGTGTGTCCACGGTGCATGTGCTGTGAGGAGTGTCTGGAGTGAATGTGTTCCTCAGGGTGCTGGGTGCAGCACAGGAATAACAAAAGAGAATGTACTCCTTTGGGCATAAGCAGGCAGGCAACTAGAAGTGTGGAGTATGTGGCTGGTGAGGTGGACTGGGGTGTGAAGAGTGCTGTCAGGGACCAGGGTAGACATGAGATGAGATGAGGGAAAGAATGGAGTCCATATCCCTGTACTCCAAGTCAGACCCATAGGACTGCAGGGCAGAGCCTGCTTCCTGCTAGCCCCTAGCGCTTACCGCTGCGGTGACGGGCACCGCTGGCATCAGCATTCCTGGCATCATCGGAGGTACCATTCCTGGTATCTATGGATACAAAAACCAGCCACCAGTGTGAGGGCAGGTATAGGCTGGGCAGGGTCCCTGTGAAAACAGTGCCCTGAGAGGTCCTGAGAGATCCCTTTGGGGCCATGACCCTCATCCTGGGGCACCTTCTCAGGCAACCCTCAGGTTCTGGGTGCTCACCTTGCCTGAGAGTTGTCTATCATTCAGTACACAAATCCATATGGGCCTGGCCCAAAGCTCCCTTCCCTCCCAGTTTCTAAAGCCCATATGCCCACTCTCATCTCCACCCCTGCTAAACAGGGTTTTTTGAGGCCGCAGTGGATGATTACCTGTGTGAGTGGTGGTGGCGCCCCCATTGGTGGAAGCATTGGGGGTAGGATGCCAGGTGGTATAGGGGGGATGGCTGGCGGTCTCTGACTCATTGGGGGGAGCCCCATTGGAGGAAAGGGAGGGGGGATCCCTGGAGGGGGCATCTGGAAGTGAAGAAAGGAAGAGATACTGAACAGAAAAGACTCCGCATTGTTAGGGGCAAGAAGATCCATCAGGAAACATCTACTTGTCATCCACCCAGCCCTCCACCCTGGCTTGGAGGTAACTCCAAGGCTTTCCTTTGAGAAGCGTAAGCCCTAAAACTGTCTCCCTCCTCACCACTGAGAAAGACAGGTAACTGGGGACTTCCCTGTGCCTAACAGACAAGCACATAGCTTCTTAAGAGGAAGGAAAGGGAGAGGGAAAGGGAACAGCACCAGACTGTGGGGAGGCTGCACCCTTTCGGCACTCTCCAAGAGACCTCTCAAGTGAAGGGAGAAGGCAGGCGTCCCCCAGTCCCCTGCCTCCCATCCTTTTCTCTCCAACTCATGACCACCAGTGTTATTCCAGCCTGAATTCTGTGGCTTTTTAAAAGAACACAGGTAAGAAGCAGGGAAAGAGAAAGATAGCCCACCCCCAGCCCTCACTCTAACGGGGTCTTTTCCCTTCCACTTCTCCCACCTCCAGCCCCAGTATGTCCCAAGGACAAAAAGACAAAAGTGGGAAACTGTCAGGTTTACGGATTAGAGCTTAACAGCAGCTCTCCCCACCCCAGCACCCAACAAAACCATCCATCTTCCAAGGGCAGCAAAAGGGAGCATTACAGAATGGTGCTGGCGCCGCAGCAGCAGCGAGGGCTGGGGGTTTGGGGATGCAGGCTGGAAAAGCCAAGCCCAGGGAAACACATAAAACTTACGAAGGGTGGTGGCATCATGGGGGGCCCCGGTGGGAAGGGGGCAGGCGCTGCTGGGGGCCGGGGACCAGAATCGGGAACCGACTGTTGAGGGAGAGAAAAGTCATAGGACCCAGGATGGGCACAGAGATGGGCTTTGGCAGAAGGGAAACAGAGGGGTGAAGATGAAAAAGGACCACAAAGTTCAGGAGGAGTCTCCAAGCCCAATTTCCTGCCCATCCCAAGTCCTGCGCCCCAGGGAGCTCTGCGCTCTGTGTGCCAGCCCAGAGTCAACTGGCTGAGCCCTTCATTGTCATCTTCATTTTGGGAGTCCACATTTTGCCAAGGGCAAAAGATGGAGATGGCTCTACTATAGGCATCGGTTCCTCCGACAGCTGAGAGCCCACAGCTTTTAACTGTTCTCCTGCCTGTGGGCAAGGCTGCTCTCCCACATCAACTAGGGAATGGTCTCTTTCCCTGCTCAATTAACCGGGCTGGAGAGTCAACCCAACAGAGAGATGTAAGCCTTTTACACGCCTTGTCTCCTAATTCTCCTCTCTTCACAGCTTCCTTCTCTAAACAGCCTCATCTTTAGTGACCCCTTTTCTTCCACCTCTTCCATTTCTAATCACCAACATCATCTCTTTACACTAACCCCACACCATTTTTGGTGGCCACCCCTCTTTTCCAAATCCTAAACTTCTCTCCCTGTGGATACAGGCTTCACACAGCCTAAGTGTCCCTGTCTACCACCCAGTGGCTGACCACATCCCATCCTTTAGTGCTCAGTCTAGGTACAATTACTCTAAGCCATCCTGACTCTAAAGTAGCTCATTCCAATTTATTCTCTATCTGATCCCCTCTGCAGTTTCCTCAGATACACAATTTTGTTATTATGTTTGCCTATGTATGTTTCCCACATTCCATGAGGACAGGGATCACATCCGACTTGTTGAAAGCTGGATTCCTGATACCTGCCACAGTGTCTGGCACATAATAGGTACTCAATAAATACTGAATGAATGAAACAACAAATGAAGGAATAAATCTTCTCTGTATAGAACCTTCCAATTCTATAAAGTCATGCTATAGATACAGCTGCACATGGGCAAACTGAGGGGTCAACAAGATTTTCATCTATTATTTATAAAAACAGAAAATTGGAGTCACCCTAAATATCCAATAGTAAGGAACCATGAGATCATACACAAACATAAAATGGAATACTATGCAGTCATAAATAAAAATGAAGAAGCTGGGGCCAGGGATATAGCTTATTTGATAGGGCCCTTGCCTAGCACATGTAAGGCCCTGAATTTGATTCACAGCACCACAAAACAAAACAAAACAAAACAAAAAAGAATGAAGCTCATTGTCAAGATATGGTCCAATCTCTAAGATACGCAGACAAGTGGGAAAAAAGCTAGGTACAACAAAATTTTATCATGTGTATATGTATCAGTGATAAAAGATGACACTAAGACGTGGGTAGGAGGGGAGAGGTGGTTGGAGGAGAGGTGGAAGGGAGACTTCACTGTACGCCTATATGACTATATTACCTGTTCAAAAAAAATTTTAAGTGAACTGAGGCTTGGTGATATAGCTAAAAGGCTGTCCTCCTTTTCTGCATGAAAGGTGGGATGGTGGCAGAGTTCTAACAAAAGGTGGTAGCTGGCTAAACAGAAGCCACCTCACCACTATCCCTTAGTTACCCCTATGCTTAAAAGGCTCAGCATTTTAAAATGCTTTCTAATCTTGATCTTAGCCTGCAGTTATAGCATTGTGGCATCCGATCCCATCAGATCTTGGAAGCTAAACAGGGTTGGACTTGGTTAGTACTTGGATGGGAGGCCGCCTGGGAACACCAGGTGCTGTAGGCTTGAGAGAAGGACCCAACAACCCACTCCCAAAATAACAATCAGCTACTGGAAACCCTATGACTAGCAGAGAAGCACTGATAATAGTGTTTCGTCTGTTCTATGTAGAGTCGCTGTGAGTCCGATACCAACTCGATGGCACCTAACAATCTCTATCTTTAGCAGTATCTGTTCTTCACCTTAGGCAAAGAGAAGGGTCTGAGCTAAATTACTGCAATCTGACATTGTCTTCTCAGTGTTCAACTGACTATTCAGATCTGTTCCTGTCCACCAAAACTTTCCTTAGCATAGGATATCAGAAACCAATCACCAGGAAAGGAAATGCATTTTTTCTTTTCTTTCTTTTCTTTCTTTTTTCTTTTTCGTTCTTTCTTTTTTTTTTTTTTTTTTGAGACAAGGTCTCACTAAGTTATGCAGACTACCTCTGGTCTCAAACTTGAGATCCTGCTGCCTCTGCCTCCAGAGTCGCTGGGATTACAGGTGTGTGCCACCATGCTTGGCTCACGAAATTCATTTTCTATATCCTACTCTCCCCACCTCAAGCTGCCTTAGGAGCCTCTCTGACCTCCCACATAACCATCTTTGGGTCTTACCAGGCCCCAGGGCTGCCGATCTCCAAGACTGGCACCACCACACCATCCATTCAGCTGTCCAAGAGAGAAACCTGAGTCATTCTCCACAGCTCCCTCACTGATACACTACTGTGTCCTCTTCATTTTATCTCCGAAGATTTCTTAGATCTACATACTTCTCTCCATTTCCTCTCCAATCTCTTGTTTAAGCCACTACCTTTCCTCATCTGATCTACTATGTGGCGTCCCAACTGTTCTCCCCACGTTCACTCCAATCTGCAGTCATAAACTCTTCAAAATGCACCTCAGACCCTTACTTCCCTGCTTAAAATCTCTCATGAGCTAGGCATGGTGCTGCACGCCTGATCCCAGTGTTTCAGGAGGCTGAGGCAGGAGGATTGAGAGTCTGAAGCCAGAGGCAACCTGCATAACTTAGACCCTGACTCAAAATAAAAAAATAAAAGTGGACTGGGGGGGGCAGGCCAGTGGTAGAACACTTGCAAAGTATGTGTGAGGCCCTGGGTTCAACCCCCAAGTACCACCAAAACAACAACAACAACAACAAACAAACAAACAAACAAAAAAAAAAAACCTCTCTCATAGCTTCCCACTGCTCTTAGGGTGAATATTAAAGCTGCAACCAGGTCTGCAAGGCTATGAGAGGTTGGCTGCCCACCTCTTGGTCAGCCTCACCCTTGCCTAGCTCCTCGTCTATGCTCCAGCCTCACTCACCTCCTCAGCCCTCCCACCTCACACATCCACCTGTGCCTGGGACAGCCCTACACCTTACCTATGTACACTTTACAGCCACCAAATGTCATTTCCCAGGAAAACCCTTCCCAATCCACTGCACCAATCAGAACCCTCCTTTATATGATCACTCCATGTACCTTTCTATCAGTAATTATCCATTGGAACTTTACAGCCATTTATGCAATTCCAATCATACTAGTATCTTATGTAGCACTAATAAAAAACAAATGCTGCCCTTTAATACCCCATTACTTTTAAGATGAATCTTGACTTGAGGGTTAGAGTTAATGAAATGTAACACCTATAGTCCTCATTAGACTGAAAATTCCAGAAGACAGGAATAGGTGCTAGTAAGTATTTACAGATTTAATCACTAGTCTTGGCAGGACCCACTGAACAAGGGGCCACTGGTAAGGCCAATTATTCAAAGAGCCACTACCCAAGATACACAAGATACATTACCCAAGATACTTCTTTCTTTTCATATAGGAAAGATAAGGAGAAAGATTAGAGGGAATAACATACAAGGTCCCACAACGGGTTAGAGACAGAGCCCCAACTGGATCTGATCTGCTCCCAGCTCACCTCCCTTACAAACACAGTTCCCGTCACAGAAAGCAGGTTTATTTTTATTTTTCACATTAACTTCTCCTACAACCTAAGTGGCCTGCAGCTGTAGCCCTGTGGCATCCGATCCCGTCAGATCTCGGAAGCTAAGCAGGGTCGGCCCTGGTTAGTACCTGGATGGGAGACCGCCTGGGAACACCGGAAGCTGTAGGCTTGGGAGAAGGACCTGGCAACCCCCTCCCAAAAATCAATCTGCCATTGAAAACCCTATGAACAGCAGAGAAGCACTGACAATAGTGTTTCCCCTGTTGTACAGAGGGTCGCTATGAGTCGGATAC
>VMDO01005150.1:0-52734 GCA_007922755.1 Pedetes capensis
TTATGTATAAGTTGCTACAGAATCTGTATTTTTTAAATATCAAATTAAAAATGTATTTACTATTTGCTTATTTTTCTGAGTTTCTGATTACAGGCTGAACTAGTCATTGTTTCCTAATATTCATGTAAAACTCCCTTTGTGTGTTAGCTTTTTGCATCGCTGTGGCAAAACACTCGATAGAATAGCTTAAGGGAGGAAGGATTTCTTTTGGCTCATGGTTTCAGAGGTTCTGTCCATGTTGGCATGGAGATCGGAAGGAGGACATGGCTGAGAAGATGGCAGAAAAAAGTGGCCACCCCTCTTCACATCATGGTGGAATGGATGAGAGAGAGACACCAGAACTGGGGGCCAAGGTAAAACCTTCAGAGGTCATCCCCCAGTGACCTTCTCCTGCCTCTTCGATCTCACTTCCAAAGTTCCATGTTGTTAGGTGCCACGGAGTCAGGTCAACTCATAGTGCCTTCCAAAACAGCACTACCACCTGTGGGCCTACCGTTCAAGTATGAACTTCGGAGGCTGTTTTGTATTCACTTTGAAAACAAGCTCTTTTATGAATCCTACATGGGGATAAACGGATCTGGTTAGGTTTTTAGTTTTGACATAGAGAATTAAAAATTAATGTTAAAATTGAAGGATACTTGAACTTAACAACAGCTCCTTTTTATCTTCAATTTTCAAGGGAGAAATTCTAGCCAAAATTCAGTGTGCAGTATTTCACTGGAATGATGGCAAAAACAGATTGTATATCAAACTTACTAGCATTTTTTCCCCATGTTTTAGATGAATTAGGGTGAGATGGAAGTAACACCATAATAGAACGCTAATCAGAAACCCATTAGCTTCTTTGTCTAATTTGATGAATACATGAATACTTAATACTTATATTTCACAAGGCTTAACGCTACCATTGTACTGTATAATGGAATGACTCTGGTGGTTTGTGTGTTTCATTTGAAATTTTACCTGATTGAATCCATTTGTAACTAAGGGAAACAGCTGTGATTAGTTACTGATGCCTCAAAAGCAAAATATTTACCCAATAAGAAAAGAAACACTTTTCTGTTTTCATGTCTGCACAACTCAACAGTTCTAGTCTTAATAGAAGCTGTTCTTTTATTTTCAATGTGCAAGGAAAACATGATGACAAAATGCTGCTGATCATCCCACAGTTTAAGGAAATGAGTGTCATTTAAAAAGAATCATGCAAGCCACGTGGCTGGAGGAGAGTAATTCTGCCTCAGTCTTTTCAGTCTGAACACACCCAGACTTATTTCACTGTACTTGCAGGACCACAAGGCTCTTCAGAGACTAAAAGCTGTCAGCTGCAAGGGGAATGTATGCTTTTCCTATAGTCTTTATGCAGGGATGTCAGTGTCCATTTTGTTCTCCTTGGATCACTTTGTAGTTTAATGATCAATAAATTAGGTAATGAGGTGTTGAATGTATCATTAATTGCTGGTGTTGAATGTATCATTAAAAAAGTATACAGACGCTGAAAGGAATGCACCAGAGTCAGAAATGCCAGGAGACCCAGAATGCAGAATGATTATGTGTGTGTATATATTTGTATGTATATATGTATGTATGTATTATTATTATTACTATTATTATAATTGTAGTACTAGGGGATTGAATCCAGGGCTCATGCATTGCTAGGCAAGTGCTCCACTACTGGCCACACCCCCAGCCCCTTTTTTACTTTTTATTTTGAGACAGGGTCTCACTAAGCGGCTGCCTCTGGCCTCAAACTTGCAATCCTGTCTCAGCCTCCCAGTGGCTGGGATTATAGGTATGTGCCACAGCACCTGGCATGATAGTGTATTTCTTGAAAAGAACTGTAGACGTTGGATATTTGCTTAGCTCAAGAATCCCAAAGAGGAAGACTAACATTTAATTTGTATATTCATTCACTGTAGACTTCCCAAGCACCTATTATGTTTCTGGGATTGTGGCTGTGAATAAGATAAACAAGGCTATGTGCATTACAGTAGGTGAGGCAAAGAGTGGAGCAGAGACTTCTAAAACATCAGAAAGAGATACTTTATTAATTCCCAAAATACTCTGTTGAATCCCCTGACTTACCCTTCCTTCAGAATAATGTACATTTCATCTCTTTTTAACAAGCTTATTTTCCACTTTTCTGACTGACTCCTAAATCTACATCTAGGCTTACCAGGTTTAGGTCTCCTCACCTACCTACTGGACATTCTTACTTGGTTGCTTCACTAATACCTCAAACTCAGTACGACTTAACGCAATCTCATCATTTCCACCTGAAAAAAAAATGACTTTATTCCCTTATCTCCATTTTTTTTTTTTTTACCACAATTCTGTTCCAAGCCACTAGTCTTGAATCTTTTTTTTTTTTTTTTTTTTTTTTGGCGGTACTGGGGTCTAAACCCAGTACCCAGTACATAAAGGCCTCGCGCCTTTATGCTTTGCAAGTGCTGGATCACTGAGCTGCACCACTAGCCCATTTTTTTATTTTTTGAGATAGAGTGTCACTAAGTTACACAGACTGCCTCTGGTCTTGAATTTGCGAAACTCCTGCCTCCGCCTCCCGAGCTGCTGGGATTACAGGCATGCGCCACCGCACCTGGCTTAGCCTTGAATCTTAAAGTTGTTCTCTTGACATCCCTACTCTCATCCCCATAGCCACCCCACTACCCCATACTGCCACATTTCCTTCGAGCATATACTTTACAGGCAGCTGAGTAGTTTTTCTACAACCAGCCTTATGGAAGATGTTGTTGTTGTTGTTGTTAGGTGCCGTCGAGTCGGTATCCGACTCATAGCGACCCTCATAGGGTTTTCAATGGCAGATTGTTTCAGGATTGCCTTGGGAGTGGGTTGCCACATCCTTCTCCCATTTTTGCCGTGCTGGGAATCAAACTCGCGACCTCAGAGACTGCAGAGCAGCACTCTACCAACTGAGCTAAATCCCAGCCCTTATAAAAGATAGCAGCTCCTTTCTCCCTCATCCTGGTAGCTCTGCATTCTCTCTCTACCTTTTTTCCACAGTTCACATCCCTTCATAACACTATGTATTACTTTGTCCCCTCCCCACCACCTTATAGGTTACATGACGGCAGGAATTTGGACCTTTGGTCATTGCTATATTCCCAGATGTGCTCAGCATATAAGAAACATTTACATTTGACAAATGAGCAAATTTAATTAATGCATAATATAAGAGAATTTAACAGATGATGCAAGTTACTAGTTTGTTTTCATTAGTTGCTGTTGAGTTGGGTCTGACTCATAGCGACCCTATGTACAAACAGAATGAAACACTTCCTGACGTTATGCCACGTACACAATCTTTTTTATGTTACAAGCCATTGTTTCAGCCACTGTGTCAATCTATCTAGGGGAGAGTCTCCCTGTTTTTCATTGACTTGCCAGTCTCCTAAACCTTACGTACTTTCCCAAGGGTTGGTCCCTCCTGACTACGTGTCCAAAATACATGACACAATCTAGCCATCCTTGCTTCCAAGGAGAACTCTGGTTGCATTTCCTCTAGGACAGATCTGTTGTTCTTTGGCAGTCCATGGTATATTAAATATTCATCTCCAGTAACATATTTCAAAAACATTAATTCTTCTCCTTTCTCCCTTATTCAATGTTCAGCTTCCACAAGCATATGTAGTTCTTGTTGTTGTTAGGTGCCATCAAGTTGAGTCCAACTTGTAGCAACCCTATGTATAGCAGAACCAAACACTCCCCCACTCTGTGCCAGGCACACGATCTTATTTATGTTTAAACCCACTGTTGCAGACACTGTGTCAATCCATCTAGTGGAGGACTTTCCTTTTTCTCATTGACCTGCCACTCTCCCAACATGACGTTCCAGGGATTGATCCCTCCTGACTACATGTCCAAAATATGTAAAGCACAGTTTAGCCATCCTTGCTTCCATGGAGCACCCTGATTGCACCTGTAGGACAGATCTGTTGGTTCTTCTGGCATTTCATGGTCTATTTCATATTCGTCTCCAGTACCATAATTCAAAAGCATCAATTCTCCTGTCTCCTTTGTTCAATGTCCAGCTTTCACAACCATACGATGAGACTGAAAATGCCATGGCAGGAGTCAGATGTACCTTCGTCTTCAATGTGACATCTTTAATTTTCAATACTTTAAAGAGATCTTTTGCCACAGCTTTTCCCAAAACAATGTGTCTTTTGATTTCTTGACTGCTGCTTCCGTGGGTGTTGATTGTAGAACCAAATAAAGCACAATCATGGACAACCTCAATCTTTTCTCCATAATATTGTGAGGTTGCATACTGACCTAGTTGTAAGAATTTTTGTTTTGTTGATGTTTAGTCGCAATCCATACTGAAGGCTCTGTTATTTGATCTTCATCACTAAATGTTTCAAATTTTCTTCACTTTCAGCAAGCAGAGTTGTGTCATCTGCATAACTGAAAACACCATGGTATGATCAGGTGTGCCTTTGTCTCCAATGTGACATCTTCACTCTTTAACACTTTAGAGAGATCTTTGCAGAAGCTTTTCCCAATGCAATGTGTCTTTTTATTTCTTGACCGGTGCTTCCATGGGTGTTGATTGTAGAACCAAGTAAAACAAAATCTTTTTACTGGTACCTACTTTATATTGGCTGGGATTTAGCTCAATGGGTAGAGCGCTGCGCTGCAGTCTCTGAGGCCCCGAGTTCAATTCCCAGCACCGCAAAAATGGGAGAAGGGCCTCGCAATCCACTCCCAAGGCAATCCCGAAGCACTCAGCCATTGAAAACCCTATAAGGGTCGCTATGAGTCGGATACCGACTGGACGGCACCTAACAACAACAACTTTATATTGGATAATCCAGAGAAGGCTCCTGAGGGAAAGGTGTTTAAGCTGAAATCTGAATGACAAGAAGGAAGCAGTCATGAAGATAATGGAGAAAAGCCTCTCAGTCAAGGCCCCTAAGAAAGGATGAGCTTGCTGTGGGCGTGGCTGAAGCACGGAGGAGGAGGGGCCTTGTAAGGGCTATTCGGACCACCCTATTCAAAACAGGATCTTCTCCTTCATCCTCATTGTAGCACTCCTGCCTCCCCTATTTTGCTTTATGTTTTTCTGGGACACTTACCACTTTCTAACATAATAATTTTTTGATTATATCTATCATTTATTTCCCATCTCCCTACTAAATTATGAGGTCTATGAGAAGGGGCTCTTGTCTGTTAAATGGTATATTCCAAATGCCTAAAGCAGGGCTTGGCACACAGTAGCTTCACTGTGTGTATTGTAAATGCGTGAAATCAGAGAGGAGGAAGGGGCAAGGCTGGGAAATTTGGGAAACCACTGGAATATTTTGGGTTGTTTTACCTAAGAGCTTTACTGAGATATAATCCACACGCCATAAAATTCATCCTTCTAGAATAAACTCCCTGGCTTTTAATTTATACAGACTTGTAAAAACATCACTAATATCTAATCCCAAGATATTTTATTACCCCTACAAGAAACCTTATACCCATAAGCAGTCGTTCCTCATTCTCACCTTCTCTGACCACTGATTTACTTTCTGTTCATATGGATTTGCCTGTTATGGACATTTTTATAAACAATCATATAAGTTGTGGTTTTTGTGATTGACTTCTATGCATAAAATTTTCAGTCTTTATAGTACTCATGGATGAGTGTTCTAATTTCTCCACATCCTTGGCAATACTTGATATTGTCTCTTTGTATTTTAGTCATTCTAGTGGATGTAAAGTAGAATTGATTTTCATTTACTAATGAAATTGATTTTCACTTACTAGTGTTGAATATCTTTTCATGTGCTTATTAGCCATTTGTATATCATATGTAGAGAAATGCCCATTAATTTTTCCCATTTTAAAAATTGAGTTGTCATTTATTATTGAGTTATAAATTCTTTATATATTCTGTATACAAGTCCCTTACCATATCTAAGATTTGCAAATATTTTTCTAAATTTGTGGGTTGTTTTTTTACTTCCTAAAGGGTATATCCTTTGAGGCACAGGAGTTTTAAATTTTGATGAAGTCCAACTGATCTGTTTTGTCTTTTGATGCTTATACTTTTGATGTCTGTCTAAGAAACCATTCACTACCTCAAGGTCATGAAATTTAGATTTATGCCTGTTTTATTTTGAGTTTTATATTTTTATATCTTACACTTAGGTCTTTAATTCGATTTTGTTTAGTTTTCATATATGAGTTGAGGTAGGGATCCAACATTGTCTTTTTGCATGTGGATATTCAGCTGTCCCTGCACTATTGAACATTTTAGACTATTATTTCTTTATTGCATTGTCTTAATTCTCTTTTCAAAATTAATTGACCATAAATATAGTGGTATATTTCTGGACTTTCAATTTCTATTCTGTTCTACATCTTTATTCTTGTGTCAACATTACACTGTTTTAATAACTGTAGCCTTGTAGTAGGTTTTGAAATCAGGAAATGTGAGTTCTACAATTTTATTCTTTTTTAAGATTGTTTTGGCTATTCTGGGCCCTGGGTATTTCCATATAAGTATTATGATAAGGACCAACTCATCAAATTCTGAAAAAACAAACAAATAACAACAACAAAAAAGCTGCAATTTTTAGGGATTGTGTTGAATTTGTAGATGATTTTGTAGAGTATTGCCATCTTAATAATCAAAGTCTGTCTTCTGACCCATGAACATGGGAAGTCCTTTGTTCTTATTTCCTTTTAAGTTTTTTGGCTAGCTGCATCTTTGCCATGGCTAGTATCATTATCAGGGAGCTGTGATGTTAAAGAACTGTTGCTGGTTGTTTTGACAAATGCTCTGAGAATGGGGCTATTTACACTAACTGAGCTCTGAGTGGATTCAAGAAAGAACAAGCCCTGAGAAAGAGGCTTTTCAGGAGGCTGCTGGACAAGACACAGTGACAGTTTTCTGGAGATGGTTTTTTAGGTTGGGGGTGGCAAACCATGTTGCCCTCTCCAGTGGCTTTTCAGCAGCCGTTTCCCTACCTACTGTGATTGTGAGGCTGCTTGTTTTCAAGGCTCCTGAGGAGCTGGTAGAGAAGGGGGTGGGAATGGAGCAAGTTAAGATGTCATAAAACTTGTGTTTCTACAGAGACTTAGCCACTTTCTTGAATAAATGTTCCTTATATTGTTGCAAGCTTTCAATTAACTTCCAGAACTCTGAAAAACATGTTTTGACCCTTTTTGCTCCTATTCTTGTTGCTTTCCTGGAAGAATAGATTTTCAGAGATCCCTAGTTCACCAATCTGAAAATGCTTCCCCCTATTTGAAAGCTGTTGTTTTTTAATAATAGATTTATTGAAATGCGTTCATTACCACACAAGTGATTATTTAAAGGATACAATTTAGTGGTTTTTAACATATTCACAGAGCTATGAGATAATAACTGTAATCATTTTTAGAGCATTGTACCACCTCCAAAAGAAATCTTCTACCCATTAGCACTCATTCATCCTTTCTACCCCCTACCTCACCTACTCACCCCACCCCATCCATAGGCAACCATGAATCTACTTTCTTTCTCCCCCTTGGGAAGTTTTAAGTGAGGAAGAGACATGCCCTGACACACATGTTAGAAATATCATTCTGGTGGCTACATGGAGAATAAATTGTGGGCATACCAGAGTGCGCGTAGTGAGACAAGTCAGGAAGCTCTTGCACAAAGAACTGAGTCTTAGACTAGGGTGACGAAAGTGAGAACAGAGATGGAGATAAATGACTTTAAGCTTTGTTTCTGTGAGGAGGGTAGGCTGACAGTAGAGTGAAAACAGCAACAGGAAGATGGGTGATAATCCAGATGAGAAAAGATGATGTTTTGAATCATGGTGAAATTGATTCAAAGTGGTCAGACACTGATTACAATTTTAACATAGAACTGATAGGATTTGCTGAAGAAAAGAAATTTTATGGAGGGAAAGGTGGAAGAATCAAGTGGTCTGTTTTGGAAATGTTGACTTTGAGATGACTATTGCCCTAGTGGAAATACCAAGTAAGTAGTTAGATATACACGCATAAAATTCAGGAGACATTAAGACTGGAGATAGGGACATGGGAGTTATTGTCAAGCAGATGGCTTTTAAGACCCAGAGATGGGTTGACAGACTGAGGAATGAAGACAGAAGAGAAGAGAGCAAAGAAAGAACCTGAAGGTAGCCTCATATAGGAAGGTCTGATGGAGGAAGAAGAGTACAAGACATGGCTTTTAAAAGTGAAGTTAGCAAGTGTGAGGAAATCTAAGAGTATGATGTCATGGAAGCCAAGAAGAGAAAATGTAAAAAGAAGGAACTAGTCTACTTTGGTGAAGGCTGCTCAGGGGCTAAATAGGACAAGAACATGGCCAATGGATTCAGTGATAGGGAGACCAGAGGTGATCCTGATAAGAGAGGTGTTTGTGAAGTAGTAGAGGTGGAACTATGATTAGGTTTGTAAGATACGGATTTGAAGACCCCATCTATAGACAACTGGAATAGAGATGGTGTGGGATTTAGGAAATAGGATTAGACAGGGTTTGTCTCACATAGTTTTTATAAAAGGTATTACTGATTATGCAAATAACCCAGTAGAGGAAAAGGAACTCTTGGTGGAGAGGAAAATGAGAATTGAAGGAGAGAAGCTCTGGAGAAGATTAGAGAAATTGTTCTTTGTTAGAGTTAGTATATTAGTGAGGGCATGACTGTGACAGAGAAACTGACTGAAGCAAACTTATTGGGGAATAGATATTTATTAGGGACTCATAGTTAGAAGTTCAGTCCATAAAGGCAGCAGAGTAGGCATGGTAGCTGGCATGTATGGTGGCAGGGCAGGCACTATGAGGCCTGTGGCATAGAACCTTACATCTTGGCAATCAGGAAGCAGAGAGGGACCAGAACCGGGGCTCTGGATAAAAACCTCCAAAGGCTCACCTCTACAGAGCCACTTCTGCAAAGATAGACCCATCCCCCAAAGTTCTACAACCTCCCAGGACAGTGCCACCAGCTGGGGACCAAACATTCATATATAAGACCTTGTTGTTATTGTTAGGTGCCCTCGAGTCGTGTCTGACTCATAGCGACCCTCATAGGGTTTTCAATGGCAGATTGTTTTTGGGATTGCCTTGGGAGTGGGTTGCCACATCCTTCTCCCATGTTTGTGGTGCTGGGAATCGAACTCTGGACCTCAGAGACTGCAGAGTGGCGCTCTACCAACTGAGCTAAATCCCAGCCCACATAAGACCTATGTGGGACATTTAGATCCAAACCATAACAGGTAGACATGGTTCATCCCTTACAATAGGAGGGAGAGCAGAGATGTGGAAGTTGCATGCATGGGAATATGAAAGACTCCTGCCTAAAAGTTTATATCTTCTCAGTGGAGTATTTTCTACAGTTGATGATCTGAGTGGGGGCAGGAGGCAGTGTACAAGATGAAACATGCAGGGAGGTGGAGTAGGGTTATCAGACTCTTGGATGTCCTTTTAAAACCTGTGGTTGCAAATTGAAAGTAAGACAAGTCCTCAATTTTCAGCTGCTCAGTGCAGAGGTGAAGTATTGAGGTAGTTTAATCTAACCATGGCTGGGCTTTTGTCAGAGAAGCTGAGCAGAAAAAGAGGCACAGGCATTTTCCAAAGAGTAACTATAGTGGTGGACCATGGAACCTAAGCTGAGCAAGAAAAGAAGAGAGGGCATAGAGAAAGGGGAATAAGTTGTTAAATGATATAAATATTCATTTTAATCTACTTTTAAATGTTTTTTAAAATGTCAAATGTTTTTGAAATTTACAAAAAAAAGTGTCAAAAATAGGAAGTGAAAGAGAGTATCAGAAAAGCCTTTCAAACCTAAGATTTCTGTGACTTAAGACTCTGGACAGGGGTTGAGAAGTTTCAAGAATTGTGAAGTGAGTCATCCTGTTGCTGTTTTATGGATATTGGTGGAAGACACCAGACTCTTGCTCTGAGAAAAAGCACTATACTGCTCATGACACAGCAAGTGGTATAAATATCAGCCTATTTGCATCATTTTCTTTTCATCACCAAGACCCACAAGGGTGACAAGATGGGCCTAGGTGGATGCTATAGGCATAGTGGGTTTGTGTTACTGCTGAGGGACCCAGGACCAAAAGTGTTTGAGCAGGTAGCAAGCATTGTAGTTAGCAGCAAATAAGTTAGCCCCTCACCCTCCTCAGCTCCACCTGGATAGTTGACAATTACACGGAAGCCACAATGTGGTCATCTTGACCTATTGTGTAGAATCAGGAGACAGGAAGTGCTGCCATATGGCACCTTAGCAAGAACATGCACGGCTACTTGGGGCCCAGATGAGCTGCCTCTCTCAACAGCTCCATTACTTTTAAATGAAAGAAGCAATTCATGAACAAATTTAATAGTTCTCATCTTAATGACTTATCCCAAACCATAAAACTTACTCCTTTACATATGCCTTCTCAACATATATTTACAAAACTACCTCTAGAACTATGCTAATATTGAAGTTTTTCTTAAATGTACAATGAGGAATATGAGAAAAACCATGTGATGCTATGTATAAACATAGCATCTGGTTTATTTCAATTTTTATTGAAACAGTTCATCATTTTTTACAGATGTTTGAGTTCAAGGGTACTGTATATTCCGATATTTTCATGGTTCTTTTTCTAGGTGTTTTTTTTTTCTAAAAGACAGATGATAAAAAAGGATAATACAGACAGCAACTTGATTGTATTAAAACCAGAAAAAATTAATAGGAATGAGCCTCCTCTCTCAATCAAAAGACTTTTAGTCCTGTTAGAAGCACTTGAAAACCCTTACAATCAAAAAGGCATGAAATCTTGAGCATTCCTTAAAGATACTTTTTTTGACACTCAAAGGAAAAAATAAGCATAATTCTCTCATTTCCTCTGTCCTTAGTCTCCAGGGGGCTGACTAGTGACTTAGCTGCTTATTCTTGGAGCAATTGCCTAAACTCCAAGCCTGGGCACCAAAGAGGGGGGGAGGAGGGGCCTTTAATTCAGCTCATGCCACTGCAGTCTGACCAGCTTCTCTGCTTTTCTTGGAATGTGCCAGAAGCATTGCCCCCCTGGGGCTTTGCTGTGGCCAGCCCTTTGGCAGGACATCCAGAGATTCTCATGGCTCAGTCCCTCTCTGCCTTCTGGTTTCTGCTCCAATGTCCCTCAGTTAAGCTCTCCCTAATAACTCTGTTTGAAATATCAGCATGCGCTTCCAGACCTTCCCCAACATTCATCTTTACTCGGCTTTATTTTTCCATATAACACGCCTTCAAATACTCCATATTATTTATTTATTTATGTTGTGATCCTTGCCGAAACTTCATTGCATAGAAATGTCTATCAAGTAAGCTCTCATAAATATTTATTGAATGAATAAAGGAGTAGTCAGATTCCCAGTAAAAAGGGAAATGAAAACCTAAAGGATGTTGAATTTTACAACTGAAATGCCTCACTTAACTGTGGCCTTACTTTGGGCAATAGATTTCTTTCTCTTTTCTTTTCTTTTTTCTTTCTTTCTTTCTTGCCTTTCTTTCTTTCTTTCTTTCTTTCTTTTTTTTTCTTCTGCTTTCTCTCTCTCTTCCCCTCTCTTTCTTTCTCTTTCTCTTTCTTTTGCAGAACTAGGGTGTTGAACTAGGGCCTCATGTATACTTTGCAAGCACTCTACCATGGAACTGCAGCCCCACCTCCTTAAATTTTTTTTTTTCCTTGAGACAGGGTCTCCTGTGCCATCGTGCCTGGCTCAGATTTCATATTTTTGAAATAATCTAAGAAGAGTCTGATGCATCACTACCTTCTCATCTACCATGTCCTTTTAAAGTCTGTGAAGACAGAGAATCTTGAAAGTGAGCACTTTAATTTAGGCTATGCTGAATCATCCAGGAAAGAGCCAAGTAGATAAGCCCTATGTCTTTGTTCAGAAGCATAAAAGTGAAACCTTTGAGGAAGGTTGGAAGGGCTTGTTTGATATGAGGACAGGTGAGAATGCAAAGCAGAGGGACCTGCCCATATTATAAGATTGGGGCAAACTGAACGGACACACACTATCTAAAGACCCCTCTGAGATGATGGCAATGTTCTATATCTGTACTGTCCTAGAAGGCAGTTACTAATGGCCTGTGACCAAAATACTTGAGATGGGGCTACTCTGGCTAAGGAACTGGTTTTAAAATTTGATTTAATTTTAACTAATTTTAGTTTAAGGAGCACACATGGCTAATGGCTACCATAACTGGAGAACAGTATACAGGTGCAGACTCTGCCCATGTTATACCATCCTGCCTGGCCTGTGACTTTGCTTCCCAGTTTCATTTATCCTCTGTCAACCACTGGAAAGATCAAAGGGAAGATTCCAGAAATATACAATTTATAGGTTTTCTTTTCCTTTGTTAGTAAATGATGGTGGGGTACAGAGTAATACAGCATTGGCTTTTCCATTATGCATCCTTTACATCGCTTCTAGGAACACTTTCAAGGACCCACAAAGTATATGGAGCCTTACGGTTAGTATGTAGTAAAACTCTGATACTTATTTGGGTTATCTTCTCCAATTGTGCACCATTCTGCATAGCATGATGCAATCAGTCCCACTCTGTCCTGTCAGGGGCATAGATCATCCTTCCATTTGGCATATCCACCGTGTTTTCACCACTAGCCTGCTAGTCACTTCATAGCCCTGCCACGGTTATGGCAGTGCTCCTGTTCTTACCTGAGTGGGAAGGCCAATGGGAGCTAACGCTATGTGACGTCTACATCATTTCACCTCTGTTCATCTCATGACATACGCATTGAATCATCTCGCCTCATCATAGGAAGAGGGAAGGTGAGCACAGCACAATAAGGCATTTTGGGAGAGGGAGCCCACAACCACATTGTTGTTGTTGTTAGGTGCCGTCGAGTGGGTATCCGACTCATAGAGACCCTCTGTACAACAGGGTAAACACTATTGTCAGTGCTTCTTTGCTGTTCATAGGGTTTTCATTGGCAGATTGATTTTTGGGAGGGGTTTGCCAGGTCCTTCTCCCAAGCCTACAGCTTCTGGTGTTCCCAGGCGGTCTCCCATCCAGGTACTAACCAGGCCTGACCCTGCTTACCTTCCGAGATCTGACGGGATCGGATGCCACAGGGCTATACCCACAACCACATAGCTTTTATTATAGGGTGTTATTAAAATGGTTCTATTTTATTATTAGTGTTGTTAATCTTTTATTGTGTCCAATTTATCAATTAACCTTTACCATAGATATGAAGTATTGGAACAAAGTACAGAGTTGGGTATTATCAGTGGTTACAGGCATCCTCTGGGGGTCTTAGACCATATCTCCTATGTGTAAGGTGGGACCCTCTAAATTAGAAGGGACAGCATCTTTATGTCTCAAAATGATCCAGTTAAAGTTACTTTATTCCCTTGGCTTCATGCTATTTCTATTACTCTTCAGGAAAAAGTTTCAAAAATATAAATTCAAAGACTGAGGCTGGGTATTTGGCCTTTCGAAGTGTCTTAATTGTACAGAAAGCCTGAAATTTTGTCATACAAAATTTTAATATAGTGTAATCCCTTTATTATTATTTTTTTCACCTTTTAAAATGTAAAAATATTCTCAAAACTCTTTTTACTTTTGGAATATAATAATCATTTAAATCTATGCATCTATTCTTAATATATATAAATATTAATTCATAAAATCACAGCACAGCCTAAAGTTCATATACTGGAAAACCTCTTGACACAGACAAATAAAAATAATTGTAAGCAGACCTAGACCTTGTAAGTGGGTGAGCGGGAGCTGGCGGGAGGTAGAGATTTGGCAAACTAACAGCAGAATGTATCTAGCCTATCAAGTGCTCTAAATTCTAATAGAGAGCTCCTTCAACTTCTAAAAGTTATCCTTTAGAAGAGACTAACTTGACATATTCTGGTTTGTCTTATGAATTAAGACACATCATAGAGTAGAATAATGAATGTTGAAGTCTAGGGGATAAAGTGCTAATGTCGTGGTTATAAAAGAAGAGCTCGGTTAATATTCTCTTTCTCTTCAATATCACATTTTGCAGGTACTTTGTGTGTGTATATATATGAATAGATACTAAATTGGCCAGCCACCTGGAATATATGTAAAATGACACTAGTAAAGTAGTTCCTATTACTAAAATTGATTGGATTCCATTATGTTTTAATGCCTTCCTAATTTAAAGCTCTAAAACATGTAATACATCTTGTCAGATATCTCTGACATAGATACCTGCTGCACATGGAAAAATGCCATATATACATCAGCTTATAGCAATCATCACTTTACATTGTATAAGATTTCCAACAGAATATATATTGCACCTTTGTAACCTAAAAATGTTTATGATAATTTTAACTAAACTTGTACCATTTTACAGCACATGCAGTATTGCATCCAGGCAATTTTCCAGTATTTGTACCCTTGGAAGAGGTAGAGCTACATACACTCTGAACAGCGTTGTAAAGTTCTTTTAGTGATAATCCAAATCACTGGCATTAGACTTGAGATTCATTTTGTTTTTAACCTCTTCTTGCTGAATTTTGCTTAGGCTAATATTAAATTATTCTGTGGCCCCAAAGTTTGCCAAGTGTCAGGGCTAATGGTGCTTGGGATTAAAAGTAGGAAATTAAATTACAGGTAATTGAAAGTTGGCCTTTTAAAATATACTTGTAAGTCCATCATCAGTAGCATTCTCTATAAATCGTATACAAGAGGCTGCTGCTTCTTCAATGGATTTTGACCAGCCACCAAGATTTCCAGCAAAGTAAGGAAGGATGCTAGCCGACATCTGGTTAAAATAAGATACCTGTTTCAAAAAGAAGATATGCTATTTAATTTTCTATTGGCTTTGAGCATTTTCAGGCATGGATCTGAAAGGATGAATTTAGGAATCATTTAGTGCAAATATAAATGACATGATTACAATTAATTAGGACATCTGGGGATTTTTCCATATCTGAGTAGTGAATTAGTTTGCAGATATGTCATCAAACCTACGGTACATGAACTGCTGCCAACAGCCTGGATGAGAAACCCAGCGCATACGACCTCACTTCTGATGTAGTGTGGAGATGGCGGGATTGACGGCAGGATCACTGACTTTGCCGCCACAGTGTAGGTGTTACTGAAAGGTAAACGAGGACACACGTTCTAATTTCTTGTGAGAAAGGAACAATTGTAATTAGAAAGCAAATTCTGATCGTTCATTCAATTTTTTGGTTGTTGTTGCTTTGCAGTGCTGGGGAATCAATTCCAGGGCCTCATGAATGCCAGGCAAGTGTGCTACCACAGAGCCACATCCCCAGCCCACCATACAGTTTATTTATTTATCCAGGTGGAAGTGAAACTCTGAAGGCCCTGCTCCTCTGAGCAGTATGCATCAGAAAACCTCCATGGCTACATTCAAGTGTAGGGAAGAAGAATAAGGGCCACAGGTTGTTTTCTGCCTAAGAATTACATGCACTTTGTGTAACTTTACAAAGCTGAAGTCAACCTCCGATCTGAAGTTTTATTGTGCCCCAAAAGAGGCTGTAATTTTAGTTTCTTCTCCTTTAATTAAAAAATAAATACTCATTCTTTTAAAAGAATCTTTGAAAAGCAGAGAACCCTATGTTGTTAGGTCCCATCATGGCAGTGTCCAATTCATAGTGACCCTATGTATGAAAGGGGGAAACACTATTGTCATGCTTCTCTGCGATTCATAGGGTTTCCAATGGCTGAGTGTTTTTTGGGAGTGCGTTGCTGGGTCCTTCTCCCAAGCCTATAGCACCTGGTGTCCCCAGCCAGTCTCCCATCCAAGTACTAACCAGGCCTGATCCTGCTTAGCTTCTGAGATCTGATAGAATCTGATGCTACAGTAGTACAACTGCAGGCAAGAGAACCCTATAGACTAAAAAATAAAAGTCCTCCTTCAATCAGCTCTAGCTCCAATCTTGTTCTCCTCCCTGGAGGTGACTCCTCTTAACATTTTACTGTATGACTCTCTAGACTTTTTAACCCAACAGTAAATATTTAGTGATTTTTTTTATTAGTGCCTCTATAGCTACTTTACTCTTTAGTGGTGGCACATTGCTCTGTAGTATGGATTTACCATAAATTTATAAGATGAACCTTCAATTTATTTCTTATATCTTTTGACATAATAAATGATACTCTGAACATCTATGCACTTTAGTCCATATTCATGTGTGAATTATTTGGGACATGGCTCCCTAGCAGCCATACTCTGACCAGTCCAGGGCATGTGATGAGGCCATGAGTGGGGCCTGTGATCCACAGCTCTTGCTGACAGCCAGCTCTGCTGGATGTCTAGCACAGTCAAGCCTTTATGAATTCCATACCAACTTTTAGTTGGCCACTGCCTTTTTACTGATAATGTAATGTTTTAAAAGGTTACTAAATATCAGTTTTATATCTATATAGAGCAATAGAAAAGGAAACTTCTTTAGAATCCTTGCATGGTGCTTTGCACACAGCTGGCATTCAATACATGATTTTTAAAAAAAAAAAAACAATAGCTAAAGATAGGTCTAGGAAAAAATTCAAATGACTATTATTTAAGACCAAAAGTGCCTACATTCGCTTCCTTATTTTCATGCCAACCTTTCACTTATACTCTATACTATAAAATATTACTATAGCACTCAAACTGCATCTACTCACCCATCTTTGAGAGGCTTTCTTCGTGATACAAGTACTATGAAGTCTTTGGGTTTGTCACCATTCACCATAGGACAAGTGATGTAATATATCTGATCATCCTCACTCACCTGGTCTATGATTTCACAGGACCTGTGTAAATAAATCAGTGAAAAATGGCACATTTTTCTACCTGCTAGAATAAGGTACTCACTTCCTTTATTTGCTTGTATAATCTCATTGTTGGTGCCTATAGTCACCCCTAAAGCTCACATAACCATCATCCTACAGCCAGGTCAAAGGCTTGCCTTAGAACCAGCTATTTGGTCAGAAGAAATAATTCTGCTCTGATGGAGAGGGTGTTGGCTATCTAAATCTAAGACCATTGCCTTCTATATGTCAGAGAAAAGCATTGAGCTATTTCCCACAAAATTGTTTTTCTCTAGGATCAAGTAATACATTTTGAAGACTGAGGAGTTATATTGGCAGCCCAAGAAGGACTCCCAGGTAAAGAAAGGGGGAATGTTGGAAAGAGCACAAAGTTTGGGGTTAAACAACTTGATTTGACTCTCAGGGTGAGACTTACTGGTTATGTTACATTGGGCAGGTCATTTTACTATCCCATCTGTGAAATGTAGATAATAATACCTATGGGATCATTGTAAAGATTAAATGCACACACTGATGCAGTATCTGAATCATAAGTAGGTATACAGGAAAAGTTAGTTGAATTAGAATGAACTCATTCATTCCTCCATTCACTCAAATTCAATCTGGATGAATGTCACATGAGATAGAAAATTATGGGAGAAATGTTTTAAGGGAATGGACACCAAATTCTAGGCATTATTCTTCCTAAAAGCTTTGTAATTATAGAATATCTAAAAATATGGATGCAAGAAAATAAAAAAATTCTTCTCAGAGTACTTTATTATGATAGCATTAATCTTAGTGAGCTTTAGAAATTTTAAAGCTGAACCCCCACCTTGTCACGATTTATAAATAAACAGCAATGTTTAATTAAGAGGAAGCTCATCTCACCAGCCCTTCCTTTCAGTCAGGCCTTGCAAGGTGCTATAGCCAAGGGGGCTGGGCCTGAAAGCAAAGATTAGCAGGTCAGCTGGCAAGGCACACAGCTCTGTAAGTCATCCCTCTATCTCTGTGGAAGATCAGTACCAGGACTGCCATCCCCCATGGACACCAAAGTCTATGAAAGCTCCAGCCCCTTTTATAACCTATGCAATCCTCCTATATACTTTAATCATCTCTAGATTATTTATATAATGTAAATGCTATGTAGATAGTTGTTATGCTGTTTAGAGAACAAAGTCAAGAAAAAAAATTCTGTACATGTTCAACACAGATACATTTGTGTGTGTGTGTTGTCCTAGGGGGTTGAACCCAAGCCCTTGTGCATACTTCACAAGTTCTCTACCACTGGGCTGCACCCCACCTCCTTTTTTATTTTTAATCTTGAGACAGAGTGTTGATGAGTTATGTAGGCTGCCTCAGGCTTTGAACTTGCAATCCTACTGCCTCTAGTCTTGAGTTGCTGGGATTACAGATGTATACCACCGTGCTCAGCCCAGGGAAAAAATGTTCCCAACATTTTTGATCCAAAGTGGTTGAACATACACATAGCCTTTCATGTCTATGGAGGGTCAACTGAGTTCCAGAAGATGGAATTAGGGATGAGAAGACAGGAAGTGGCAGGAGTAAGAGAAGAAGGTGGATGGGAACTGGCCAGGATCAGACGGCAGAACACACAGCCTTCCTTCAGGACACACAGCTGCCTCTGGCAGCCCCTTGTCAGGGAGTGTGGCTTCACAGAAAAAACAAGGAACTATTAGTTAAAGATCAAGAATGAGAAGATATTAGATAATCACTTCTTCAAGAGCATAGAGGCTATGTATTGAAGTCCAAGAATGTGGAGTTCAGAGCCTGGCAGAGCTGGATTCCAAAGCGGACCCTGTCACTTCGCTGCTTGTGCAACCACGGCAGGCCTCATAAATGGGAATAATATCAACCTTGAAGTTGTTGGTAGTATCCCAATAGATGTAGACAGAGTGTGCCAACTCACTATAGATGACAAACAAGTGTAATAATTGTTTTGCATCTCTCCATATCACCTGACACAGTATTCTGTGCAGAGCATACTTTAAAAAATATCTAAAAATACTCTGAATTAATAAAACAACACATCATACACTGGGCAGTGGAGATGGCCTACAGTGTGGAGGTCATCTTTAATATGGTGCCAGAACTGATTAAGAAAAAAATTAAAATTTGTTCTTACATGTAATGGGGGTCCCACAAAGGTCGCTTTGTAAAGTCAGACAAGAGATGGTAAGCCAGGAGTGCTGGACTTTCCACATGCTTTTCAACCCAAACAGATACAACATCTTGCTCTTCCAGAGTATATATTTTTATCTAAAAGATATTAACCAGAAAATTAAATTATAAGAGAAAAGTTGATGTTTTTACTTTAAAAGCCACACACATACTGATTGATTGTATTAGCTAAGGCACCTTGTCACCTGGATAAAACTGAAGCCAAACAATGGCAATTTCACTTCCCATACTTGGATGTCCAGCAGTCTGACCAGGATGCTAGAACTACATCCTCTAAACAATATGTACATTATTTCATTATTGTGCAGCAGATCTCATGAACAAATAAAGAACATAAGCCTTTCTCTTTTTATCTCTTTGTGATGTTTCCCTGCTTCTACCCAGGAACAAAAGAGAATGTCACCAGGCTGCTATGAAGGCCAGCATCTCGTTTCCCCCAAGAGACATTGCAGCCAAGGCTGTGTGTTAGGACACTTTCCCAGGATGTCAGGCATGTCTTCAAGTGGGCTGAGGGGACCCAGGGAATAAGCCAGCCACCTCTAGAACCAGTACAACCTCTCAATAGGCCTCTGAAGCACCTTGTCTCTTCAGCACAAAGCATTCTTTGAGTTCTGAATCACACAGGCTCTTCCTGTAAGGCCAGTTCCTGGATTTCTAAGCATATTACTCCTTGGCTAAGTGGAGGCTTGTCTTGGGGAGCCATTTGACATATACTTAAATGTTAATGCATCCCTTTTACTCTAAGCTTTCCTTCTACTGTGGTTTTGACGATAATCAGAGATGTGTGTTCAGCTAAGAGCATATTTCTATTCTGCCCATTTTCTCCAGCTCTTTCGGGGTGCTTTGAAGTTAGTGTTGAAATTTGCCATCTTATAATCATTCCCATGGCAACAAGCTGTGAGAAGACAAATAAACATGAGGTTAGGTCTTCACTGTAGGAATCAAGCAGATGGAAAAATCAGCCTGCAAAGGAGAAACCCTTATTTAAACACACACACACACACACACACTCCCCAACAAGAGAATGAAGAAATGAGACCCTAAGTAAAAGCAGTTTAGGATGCAAACAAGTGATTGTTTGCTTATGTAAAATGCCTCTCCTGAGGCCAAGCATGTGTTTAAATCCAGCCTGCAGAGGAAGATGTGGCCTAGGCTGTGAGCATTTATCAAACTTAAAGACAACCACAGATGGGGCTTCAGTTGGTGCTGAGTCTCCTCTGCTCCACCTGGGCCTGCCTCCCTGTGCCCCCCCACCCAGGGGAGGGGTCTTTTTACCAGTGTAAACCCAGGGAGAAGCCACCTTCTCTAAGCGTGGTGGCAGGTGGCTCTGGCCAGGCTGCTAGGGCTCTGCAGTGTCAGAGGAGCTGAACCCATGCAGCCTAGGAAGCCTCCAGTCCTGGTCACACTGTCGCCTTGGGGCAGCCATGCTCTACCTTGGTGGAGGCAGGGTGGAGTGGGAGGTGATACTGGGCTGAGCACTTGTTAAGAAGTTGTACCTCTCTCCTCCCCAAATTCATATGTTGGAGTCCTAATCTCTTATGCCTCAGAATGTGACCTTACATGGAAATAGAGTCATTGCAGGTGTAATTAGTTAAGAGGAAGTCCCACTGCAGAAGAGCCCTAATCCAATATGACTGACAACCTTAGAACAAGGGGAAGTCAGACACAGACTCACAAGGAGAACTCCATGTGAAGAGGAAGGCAGACAGAAGATGCATCTATAAGCCAAGGAGTGCCAAGGAGCACCAGCATGCCCCCAGAAGCCAGGGAAGAGGCATGGAATTGATTCTCTCTTCCTCGGAAGCAACCAACCTGCTGACACCTGGATCTCAGACTGCCAGCTGTCAGAACTGAGAAGCAATAGATTTCCATTGTTTAAGTGACCCACTGTGCAGTTCTCTGTTATGGCAACCCTAGAAAATTAACACAGCATTCTTCCAGGGAGCTGCCCTCCAGGTTGCAGTTTCTTATTCTGGAATCAAAGGAAGTATCAAGCTAAGTTGTTGTTAAGAGCCATTGAGTTGAGTCTGACTCATAGTGACCCTATGTACAATGGAATCAAACACTCCCCAACACTGTGCCATGCCTGCTACTATTGTCAGTGGTTCTCTGCTATTCATAGGGTTTTCAATGGTAGATTATTTCAGGATTGTTTGTGGAGTGGGTTGCCAGGTCATTCTCCCATTTTTGCACTTCTGGGGATTGAACCCAGGGCCTCAAAGAGTGCAGAGAAGCACTCTACAAACTGAGCTAAACCCCACTCCCATCAAGCTAAGTGTTGTTGTTGTTAGGTGCCTTCCAGTCAGGTCCAACTCATAGTGGCCCTATTTACAATAGAAGGAAACACTTCCCAACACTGTTCCATCCCTGGTACTATGTCAATGCTTCTCTGCTATTCATGGGGTTTTCAATGGCTGATTGTTTGGGAATTGCTTCAGGAGTGGGTTGCCAGGTCCTTCTCCCATTATGGAGCTAAGTAGCCACCATTAAATTCCTCCTTCACAGAGCTCACTGACTTATATGATGCCAGAAATCACAATGGATGAGTGAATGTGATTTTATTCTTTCCCCCAGAAGATGGAGGTAGTGCAGTCCTTCTCATTTCCCTGCTACCCGAACCAATGAGGATGCAAAGCAGATAAGAAAAAGCAGTGGCATATTTGGGGTTTTAAAAAAAAATCTTCCTAAGAAAAGCCAGTTTGTGCTTAGTGAAAAAATTCTCCAAAAACAATTCTCCAAGAAAATGGCTTCTGTTTCATACCAGGAAAATAGAAGTGAAGTTCCACTTGTAACCAGCCCAAACATTTCCTTTATCATTTGGTGGTTTGAGACTTTATTCCACGAAATGAAGCTTAACCCTTTGACTACCAATTTCCAATAAAAAATATGATAATAAATATTTTATTTCCAGAAACTTTTCATTGGGTTTACAATGAATAAAACAAGAACATGGTTAGCAAAATAATTAGAATGCATAATATGAGTTTGAAAAGTATCTTTTTCCACCACTTTGGTTTTCTCTCAAATTCATTCACTTTTTAACATATGTATCCTGATGGCATAGTCAAAGGGTTAAACCAAGTAGGCTCAAATTTTGCTGAAGCTAGCTTGCTAGTATTTTACTAATGGATGTTGTTTCTCAGTCTAATAAGATTCTGTTTGGATTTGAGTTTGGATGTCACATTATTATAATTACGAGGAAATAATTTAAAATTTTAGAATTTTTGTGTTATTTGTTGATAAATACGTTATTGAGATTACATTGTTGGAAGGAAGGTAAAACTAGTTCTTACAGAAGTGGTGGGATCTCTGGTTTTCCTTGGAGATACCTGAGAATTATCACAAGGGTTAAGAGGGTGTTGGTTGGGCAGGTGGAGCTCTGGGCGCCGTCCCTCCCAGCTTCAATGAGAATGGTTCTCCTCTGGTCTCTTCCCTCTATGGGGGTTTTGTCTCTGGTGGAGGATTTCAGGTGGTCCATGCCATTCTGGTTTTCATCATAATTTTCCCACTACATTCTCAGTTATTCCTTTTCTCTGTTGTTGTTACTCCTATCAGGACAGTCTCCGACTCTTGGTAATTTCCACCATGAGGACCCAGCTCAAGCTGACCAGAAAGTGCTCCTTACCCCAAGCAATCCACTCCTGACAACATCTTCCTAGAGAGAAGAATTGCCCCCTCTTGAGCTTTCTTTCTGTCTTCCTTTACTTTGAGTTGCCCAAAAGCTGTCCTCAGTGGGTTAAACACTGTAATCGCTCACTTATTTATAAACTACCTTATAATTATTCTTCAGCAGTTTCATGTACATGTAGGGTGTTTCCAAAATCACCTTGTACTTCCTTTACTACTATAATAATTAGTTCCACCATTGTACATGGAAAATTAAATGTGAGTAAAAGCTTTAAGTACTGTCCCACCTCATTACAAACACCAGACTCTTACTATCTAATTATATTGAAAGTAAGCACCAACGTGTTTTTTTTTTTTAGCAGTGCTGGGAATTGAACCCAGGACTCACACATGATAGGCAAGTGGTTACTACTGAGCCACAACGCCAGCCCAATAAGCATGAATTTTAAAACCTGAACTAAGTATGATTCCTAATAGTCATGGTATAAGAATTATTCAACTCAAAGGAAGCAGAAGAAAATAAGAAAGCTGTATTTTAAAGTTAAAAACATAAAAGTTGTAAAAAGAGAGAAGAGGAGGTAACTTAGGAAGAAAAAAATCTGTTGGATTTTTGATGTTAGATTTTTGTCATAATCTTTAAAAGAAAGAATTCAATTTCAACATAAGTAACATAAGAATTTTTAAAATAATGTTGTTGTTGTTGTTGTTAGGTGCCGTCGAGTCGGTATCCAACTCATAGTGACCCTCATAGGGTTCTCAATGGCTGACTGTTTCAGGATTGCCTTGGGAGTGGATTGCCAGGTCCTTCTCCCATTTTTGTGGTGCTGGGAATTGAACTCGGGACCTCAGAGACTGCAGTGCAGCGCTCTACCAACTGAGCTAAATCCCAGCCCTTTAAATAATGTAATACCCTCTAATAAGCATACAAAACTAAGAATTAATCATATATGGCTCTCCTACAATACTACCCAATTTATTATTTTGGGTTTCTTTCTGGCATAATTCCTCAAAGAACCAAGTCTTTAACATATTGTACAACTGCATGAAATATATTCTTTCACTTTGTCCCAGACATGAATTTGCACTTTCCACTGCTGCTCATGAATGCTCATATGCCAGTCATGACTTAAAAAACAGATTTCATATCAGTAAAAGAAACAAGGTATCGAAGCATCTTTTATGAGATAAAGAGAAACAAATACTTCAGTTATATTAAAGCTGCATTTCAGCATTACTGAATCCAGCAAAGATGGATACCTAACTGATCCAAAGGGCAGTAACGAAGACTCTGAAAGGATTCAATAATGAGGAGAAAAGCAACCAAAAATGAAACACATAAGGAACATGAAAGTTAGAATATAATAAACCAATAAAGTAGCCTTTGGGTTTATTTAGATTTCAGGATGAGGTGACCACATGATCTATCATTCAGACTGAGGTAGTGTTTTAATTATGATGGAACAATAGGTGTGAACCCAGACTGTCCCAGTAAGATCATCTTCACTGATAATGGAGAATAGTACATACTGAAACATGGGCACACCCAAGAGCTGGCCTTACTGAGCATCTCCTGAAGCCCAGGCATTCCTGTTGTCTGGGAATACAGTGGGGAGCAAAATGTCCCTCAGAGAACATAATTAGCCTAATTAGCGTGGGTGTCATCTTCCAAGAGTCTCCTAATAATCCTTTGACATCAGCTAAAATTAAAATCCAAATGATATATGTTTGTTTAAATTTAATAACGTGTAAAACACTGTAGAAGTTGCTTGAAGGGATACAAAGAAATCAAGACAAGAAGATCATAATCTAGTTAGGGAGAGATCATGAAACTGTGAAGTTGCTATGTATGGTTTAAATATCAATTCCTGGTAAACGTTGAAGAAATGTCACAGGATAGTGCAGAATTAATTGACAAATTAATTTTAAAGAAGTCATGATGAAAGGAGCTGCTAGAGGGAAAAATTCATTAAGTCAGCAGTGGTTTAGTGGAAAGTGTTTGCCCTGGTTCTTGAAGATTCTCAGATTTGGGTATAATAGAAAGTGGAAGAGGGATAGAGGGGTGGGATATGAGAACCTAAGTTCAGAAACAGGAATATGCGGGGCATATATGGAGGACTGCAAATCAACCATGAGTAGAGGCAGAGCTGGAAAGATGCTTTTCTCTTAGAAAACACCCCTCCCCAAACTTTTTTTTTTTCCTTCTTCAAAGTAGCAGTGAAAGCAGACCCACCACGGTGCTAACTTCCATTTGTGATGGGAAGTGGTGGTGCAAATTCCAGGACACCACCTACCTTTTCCAAGGCGCTGGTAACCTCCCAACCACTTTTTGCTGCCAGCCTTTTGAGAGCCTCCACATTGCCATTACTCAGGGATCTCTACAATACAGAAAATTTAAATCTGTATATTCAATGCATAGATACACAATCAAATATGTCTGCTAAGAAAATGGGCAGTGTTTGAGGAGTTAGCTGTTGAGCCAAAGTGATACTGTTGAGCTTGGAACCAGGCTATAACTAGCATATCTTTTCTCTCCAAACCTCTTAATTTAGAATTCAGATAAGGTATAACTGCATGTTAGCAAGTGAGTTAGCAAGCATTTTAATTGGTATCCCAAGCAAAAGACATATTACTCTGCAGTGTGACTTATAACAATGTGTAATAAGTAAATTTGGATTTCATACTTCATTTTATGGTCCAACATGTTCAAATGACTAATGCTTTGTTGTTGTTCTATAAAAATGCAAGCTTGTGGGCATGTCATTAGCACAAGTCATGGTAAGACACTAGATCACCATGTCCCATGCTGTTTGAACACAGCTGGTGGCAGGACATCCTGAGGTTGTAGCTGGAAACTGAATGTAGAGGTTAAACACAACAGTGAAGCAACTAACTGGCTGGGAATCAGTTACGATACCTTGGTTTAATTTCATTAACTGGCTGATAACCAGTTATGATAACTTGGTTTCAATTTTCAAATGATGGATTCATATAATTCACATTTTCTCCTAACCTGTGTAGTTCAACCTGAATCAGTTAAGCAAGATTTCTGTTTTTGTAATGTTGTGACATTTTTATAAAGAACTCCAAATCATAAAACTATCACCTGCTTGCTTATATCCCAGTGTATGCAGAGTGGAATCTCTTCTTTGTGGGAAATAACATATTTCCTAGAAAAAAATTAAGATGTTAAATAATTGTGTTCTTGTCTGCATTTAGCACACAATAGCTTTCTTGAGCTGAAATCAGCTTGTGGAACAATCAGGAAGAACCATTTCTACAAGTCGGTAGTCAGCCTTCAGGAAACGTCAGAACTTCTCCTTCTCCATCATGTGGGAACAGAGATCCAGAGAAGGGCTCCATGTTATATAAGTTGTCATATAAGAGAAGATTCCACACAATCCTTATATCTCACATCCCTTACCTTCCTAGGCGAATTCTCTTGCGTGCAATAGCTCCCCGATAGCGTCTAAAATCATCCTTTAATTAAAAAAAGTAAAAGTCAATTTCTAATTTCTAAAATTTCTAATATGTTAGTGCTATAATAGATGCTTAATATCTTTCCTCTAAGTCAGTTGAAAGGGTTAACTGGAATGCAGGTCTCTGTGACACATCCTCATGAAGTCTCAGCCTGTGTGTTGAATCCACAAAGGGTAGTTGCACAGATAAACATGAACCCTTTACAGCTGCTTGCATTCTTTTGTAAAGTGGATTATTTTAAACTGTTACCAGACCTACACACAAATACCACTGTAAGGTTTTCAGAAAAGGTGAGCATCGGCAATAAGGCAATTCCTGGATGAAGCAAAGACAGAGTGCTCACAAATGGTAGAGTATTCCAAACTGGATGTCAAGATGTGACACAGGAGACTCGGGGAGGGCATAGAGAAGGCCATATGCAGCTCACAGCAGCAGGTGACTGAGCAGAGGTGAGGTATCTACAGCCCCCACCATCTTAAAAACCACCAGAGTCAGGGGGAGGACACTCTGGGTGGAACTCTGTGACCATAGGTCTGGTTATTGAAGCTCAGGTGGTAATAACTGACCTTTGAAATGGGTTTGATTCTGGGAAAAGTGATGAATTCTTCCTGATCATCAACAGCATGATAAATGAGAAAAGCACTGTTGATGTGACGGCCTCGGCCCTCGGACCATTCCCGACAGTCAAAAGCCTCCACACGCACTCCAACTTCAACACTGCAGGGGGATGCAGGGCAGTGGGCAAAGTGGACCGTGGCACATCGCCTTCCCTCCCACCACCACCTCTGCCCCCAAGCCACGATAGGATGCGGGCACTGGTTTTTCTTCTTTGTTTTCAGCCATTCTGTGCAACTATCAAAATCCATTTTCAGGTCATTAGATTGGTTTGAAAGAGCCCCTGAGAGCATTTCCGCTTTACTTTCTCATTTTCAAATGGGAAAATGGCCACTTGGGGCTTTAAATGTAGACCATTGTGAATGTATTTTGGTAATGGGGAGGGGACGTGAAATTGTGTTAAAGTTTTCTTCCCTAAAAACAATAGTTCTGCACTTTAAAAGAACCAAACACTGAAATAAGAAAGGAAATATAGATATTCCTTTTTTACACTTAAAAAGAAAAAATACTAAGGGAAATGTTTTCATTATGTACTAAGAGTAATAAAAATAGCTGGGAAGTAGTTTGGATTCATGGTGGTAAATTATAAGTCCAATATGAACTGGTTGACCATATGGACACTGGGACACTTCAGAGGTTGAAAGGAAGAATTAATAATTATGCTAGCATGAGAGGTACAAAATAGGGTCATCCTGGGCCAGCTGATATACCCTATGGGACAAAACCACAGGCCGTCACAATTTACTTGGTGTGAGGAGACCCTAAGCAGAATGGAGGGTTAAAATGTGGATTAAATGAAGTTTAAAAAAAGAAAAAATAGAAGGAACTTGGTTATTTTAAAGTATTCCCTGCATTCAATAAAATAAAAGTAAATATAAATAAGTTTATATGCACAAGTTTGAGTTGGCATACAGCAGCATGACTCTACTTTACCAGGTCTGAAATGTATTGTTGACAATGGCATTGAAGACAAGCCTGTCTCCAACTGTAGATGGTCCCCGGAACTTAAACATATCCACAGACTTCAGAAAGGGATGCGCCCGACACAGGCGGCTGAGGAAACAAAGGAAAAGAGAGAAGAAAACTATCTCGCTCCAAAATACTATCACAGACTGCTGATTCATTGATGCAACAGACAAGTATGCAACCTGTTTTCTAAATAAACTCTTTTGACTAGAGAGGAGAGTGAGTGTTGACAGTGGGGTTTATCCTGACAGCTCATGACTATAGTGCCAGGGAGTTGTGACTTGCAGATTGGACTGAGGCACAAGTGAGGGCAACTGCCAGCTGGTGCCATTCACCCCCATTCCTTAGCTTTACAGTTAACTGACTTCATCCACAGACTAAAAGGCAATTTTTTTTCCCATACAGTAAAACTACCTGGATTGCTGCACAAACCCTGAAAAGATACAGGATACATACTTTACAGTTTTTGTGTGTATAGAATTTTGAAATAGTTATAAAGAATATTTAATTTTAGAAGTTACTTGCATAATTTTTTCTTTCTTTCTTTCTTTTTCTTTTTTCTTTTCCTTTTTTTTTTTTTTTTTTTTTTTTTTTTTTTTTTTTTTTTTTTTTTTTTTTTTTTTTTTTTTTTTTTTTTTTTTTTGTGGTACTCGGGGTTGAACCCAGGGCCTCGTGCTTGCATGCTTTGCAAGTGCTGGACCACTGAGCTGCACCCCCAGCCCTTTTTTTTTGCCTTTTGAAGACAGGATCTCGCTCAATCACACAGACTGTCTGTGGTCTTGAACTTGTGATCCTCCTGCCTCTGCCTCCTGAGCTGCTGGGATTACAGGTGTGCGCCACCACACCTGGTTACTTCCATAATTTTCTACATTTTAGATTCCTACTGTAGTCATTCAGTTACTAGAAAGAATTGTGCTTACACTAAGTGAACAGATTTTGCCATGGTAAGCCTTTACAATAAAGCACGTCCAAGTTTAAATGCTTTGTTGTCATTAAGAATGCCAATCTCATTTTAAAAACAAGCTTTCTTATTTGTGAACAATTTATAGAAAGGATAACTACAGGTTTCTATTTATAGACATACTGTAGACATTCTTTTAATTTTAAAATTCTTTTAGTTTGGAGAAAATAAAAGCCTTAATTTTCAGTGATTACAAAAATTGTCAGAAGAGCAGGTCCAGTTCATATAGATTTTCGTAGCATACAGTGTTCCTTAAGCTGCTCAATTACTTACATGGTTAGGTTAAGAATAAAGTAACCTTTTTAAAATGAAATAGAATTTAAAACTACCTTCCAAATACTTTCCTCTTCTCTTATCAGCTAAATTTTTGGCCATAACAATTTTAACCAGTCCCTACAAAGGTCAGACCTAATTATAAAAATGCCTTTTAAAAGATTTGTGACTAGGCTCACTATTTTTTAGTGCAGAGGTGTTTAAGTTGTTCATTTCTACTCTACATCTTCTTTATCATAAACTTATCTTCACAATGAGTTGCAGTATCAAGGGAAACATTGGTAATTCAGAATAAAGCATTGAAACTGCCATTTCAGTTTAATTTTTTGAACCAAGAACCTAAACATTCACCTTCATACAAAAGGACAGATTAATCCTAAGGTAAGAAAGTGCATGATTTATAGTTTCCTTGTTTGGATAAAAGGCAACCTCTCCCTTAGTTCTTTCCCTGACTCCTTGACTGTTCCAGTGAAAGGATCTCAGATCTTCTCTAATTTTGTCCTCACCGGTCTCAAAATCACATGCCAAAAGACAAAACCAAGAACCTTGCAGAAATAGTAGCCACTGTCTCCATCCAAGCCATAATTTGGCCACCAAATGTGTTTCCATGATGGTTTGCGTGGGGCGGGAGGACAAGTTCAATACTCTGGACCGAGGTGCCCCTGGTGGTAACAGTTCCTTCCTCCTGGTCACAAATGGGATCTGCAAGATTCAGACAGCAGTGATGGTAGAGTCAGTGTTAGGACCTGAGCCATGGCTTTTTCTTCCCAGCAGCAAATTCAATTCTGGGTCCTAAAAAAATTAAATTGTTCTAGAAAACTTAAGACTGAGGAAGTAGACACGTTTTATAGAATGACTTTCTTCTGAAAGGTGGATATTTGCAGTGAGTTGGGTTAAGGTAACATATCTGGGAAGGTAATAGATCAGAAAAGGCCTTTGAAAAATTGTATCCCACTCTGTCTAATAAATCCACCAGAATTTTAATTAATGTAATAGTTCCATTTAAACTGGAGCTGTTTGGGGTGGGGGAAGGGCAGGGCAGGGAGGGATAGAAATTTTAGGGGTGATGGATATATCAGTATCTTGATTGTGGTGATGGTTTTACAGGTGTACATGTACTTCAAACCTTCTCAAGTTTCATATATTAACTTAACTGGTGACATGCCCTAACGGACTCATAACCAGTGGCACTGGATCACTAAGACCATATCTTTTTAAAAGGTGTGCAGGTATTTCTTTTTGTTGCAAATGGCTTTATGATTTAGTTTAAACCTTTCTTAAAATATCTTATATGTTTTAATTTTAAAAAGTATATATTTACTAGTATTTTATAAGCAAAATAAAAACCCTTGTATTATAATTCATGAAATTGATGGTAATCTGAAAAAAAAATCTTTGGTACTTAAAATGTACGTCACTTGTTGATATTTTTAACTGAAACTTTATTCAATTGTGGAACAAAATAAAATACAAAATATAGAGCCACTTGCAATAAAAAGAAATGCTTATATATCCTTAAAAAGGATACAGGTCTTAGTGACTCGATGTCACTGACTATGTTCTGGCACCAGTAAGTGTTAAATATGGACCACTTTTTGGATGTTGGACCTGACTCAAAGGCACCTAACAGCAACTGACAAAGTCATTAAAAATAAAGGAATTTGAGCTATGAAGGGTCACAGACACTGAGAAACTGGAGCACCACAAACTGCAGAGAGGGATGTGGCCTCCTGGGAGGAACAGTCACAGCAGAAAAGACAATGTGCTGTGCCTCTTGATGTCCTCCTTCTTTTGAATCATATTAGCTTCATTTATTGACAAATTGGTTTTTGCTTTCAACAATGGAGAAATCATTTACTTGGGCTGCAGAGCAGTAAAATGTACTCCATTATGCTTCTGAGGTCACCCAGGGAATCGCCAGCCAGGCTTAAACCTCAGGCACTATTGCTGAGGAGAATTTACACATCCCAGGGACTGTCCTGACTGGACCATCCCAGGCAGAGCAGAGCTGGCAGTGTGAGCATGCACATATGGCCAGCTGCTGCTGTTAAAGGTATCAGGCCATTCTTGGAACAGTCCCATTGAGGTGACCAAGGAACATAGTTACAGAGACCTTTAACTCCACTGCCTAATGGACTTTTTAGATACATAGTTCATTGATGATCTATTGTATTTATTGTTATTTTCTTCCTTCTACTGATTGATCTTCTCAGTCCCCTGCTTAGAACATGTCAGTAGCTCCTACTGTTCTAATATGAAATCCCAAATCCATCCCTTGGTAGACAAGCCCTTCCTCCTGGTCTGAACTCCCTCTCCAGCCACAGCTGTAAGGGAGGATGGCCACCAACCTTCCTTACCATGTTCTTCTCTACCATTTGTGCCAGCCACACTGGTCTTTTATCAGCTGCTCCAAAGCAAACCTTATTCAATGTCAGGGCATCTGCACTTGCCTACTCTGCCTGAAGCAATCCTCCTGGCTGTGGCCACCACCTTCTTCCACTTCACTCTCATTCTTTCTTGACTCATCTCAGGGATCACTCCCTCAGGGAAGCCTCCCAGACCCCCACAGCTAAACCCCACCATTATGACTTCTCATCCATACCTTCCTCACATAGCTACAGTTTTATGTTCATTTGTGTGATTTTTTCATTATCTGACCCACTAGATCCAAAGCTCTTTGGGGGAGGGACTATGAATATGTTTTATTTTAATGCCTAACCAAGGTGCTCAACAGATTCAATCAGATAACTGAATGAATGAATGAATGAATGAATGAATTCACTTCACATTATGACCCTTATTCTCAATAGAATATTTTTTGGAACTGTAATGGTCATACTGCTTCACTCACCTGTTTGCTGTTTATTAGGGGTCTCACTGCTCCCCATTTTTGTTTAAATGGTACTATCAGACATTCAATTTTTCCCAGTTTAGTGGGTATATGATAGTATCTTATGTTGGTTTTAATTTGTATCTCGTTGATTACTAATGAAGCCCAATATCTTTTCATGTGCATATTAAAGGTTCTTTTTATCTCTTAATGAAGTGTTTACATCATTTGCTTCAAATATTGTTTCTTTTGCACCTCTGGAACTTTAATTAAATGAGACTCTCCATTCTCTGCATTTCTTAACTTTTGTTACATATTTCCCATTTCTTTGCCTCTCTGGCTGCATTCTGGTAATTCTTTCAGATTCGTTTTCTAATTCATTTACCTAACGTTTAATTAATTGAATTTAAAATTTTAATTATTATATATTTTTATGGAAATTCTCTTAGTTTCTTTTTCAAACCTTCTAGGCCATCTTTTTGTTCCTGAATTATGCATTTGATACTCTTTTATTTACTATTTACTTATTTATGGTGCTGAGGATTGAACACAGGGCCTTGCTCATGAGAGGCAAGCGCTCTACCACCAAGCTACACCCCAGGCCTTTAATTTCTTAAGTTACAGAAACATTCTTATTTCATATTATTTATGTGATGAATTCGATATTTGTAGTCTTTGTGGGTCTCCTTTAGACTTTGTGGGTCTGGGGTCACTTCTAGATCATAGTGCCTTATTGATTTCTGTTGCTTGTGATTTTTTATTAGCAGCTCCTATTGCTTGGATCTTTTCTGGGGAAACCCTTTAGAGGTGGGTTTAAAATCTTTTCTCCCCAGAAGATTTTTATTTGGTGCCGCAGATAGCACACTTTACACTAAAGTTCATGTGGTCTGTTTCTACCCGAACAGGTCAAGGAACTCCAATACAAAATCCGCATGAGGATACACTTGGGACTGCATTCTGAAAGGGAAACACTTTTCTCCATTCCACATAGGGCCAAGCCTGAGACAGAAAATCACCTCTACCAGATCTGTCTGAAAGATGGAATTTTTCTAGTTGAGTCACAGAGGTACCATCTTTAGGAAGTTTGCAGCTCTATATGATTCCCTAATCCAATCTTCCACCCAACACAGGCACCTGGTTTATCTCACAAACTCTGGTTTTGGACACCTGAAGGTGCTCTAGAGCAAATGCAAGCTCTACTGAATCTTTTCACTGCTGTATTTGTGTTCTCTAGTCACTTCCAAACTTCACCACCTTCTCTTATTTTTCTGACTACCAATATGTGTTTCCAAAGATATTTGTAAATAATTATGCAGAAATTCCAGATTTTTCCAGACATCAAGTCTATAACATTGTTGTAATAAAAATGTGGATTACTTCCTAAAGAGACTTTTTAAGGACATATGAAATCTTAGCCTGCAGCCATATCACCTTGCCATCTAATCTCATGAGATCTCAGAAGCTAAGCAGGGTTGGTCCTGGTTAGTATTTGGGTGGGAAACTGCCTGGGAATTCAGGGAGCCGTAGGTGGGAGAGGAAGCCTGCAGCCCACTCCTAAAATAATCTGCCATTGAAAACTCTATGAACAGCAGAAAAGAACTGATAATAGAGTGCTGGGCATGGCACAGTGTTGAGTAGTATTTTGTTCTGTTGTACATTGGGTACAATATGAGTCAGACCTGACTTGAGGGCCCCTAAAAACAACAAAATGAAACCTTAACCTCTTCTAACTTCTTTCTCTTTCTCACTTATTTAAATTTTTGCTTGTTTGTTTGTCTAGTAGATTGAATCTTGTTATGTTGCCTAGGCTGGCCTTGAACTTCTGAGCTCAACTAATCCTCTTGCTTCAGCCTCCTGAGTAGCTGGGACTACAGGCACTCACCACCATGCCCACTGTTTCTCAACTGATTTTATTACATGATATTCTATAAACATCCTAAGCTAGTACTGATTGAGACTTTTTCAATCTAATATTGCTTACCCAAATTGTACTTTTTTGTTCAAAATAAATTAACATAAAATATCTATAAAATATATTGTTAAATGATAAAAATCAGGATGAATAAATGTTTGACTATTGTGCTACCATTATGTTCTGGTGTGTGTGTGTGTGTGTGTGTGTGTGTGTAACAGTGATTGTCTCTGAGATGGGAAGTGGGCAACTGGAGACACAGATGGTAGGAAGACTTACTTTTTAACTGTATGTCTTTTCATGCCTTTTAAATATTTCACTTTATGCATGTACTATTTAAAAATAATTATTGTTAGGTAGAGGACATTAAAATATGAGAAATATTATAAAGACTGAAATATAAGGCAGCTGCTTTTCTGAGGAGTAATTGAAGGACAAGACACTCATTTCTTATGAAGACATACACACAGGGACTAATGGAAGTAGCTACTAGGTGAGGTGACATGTGCGCAAGCTTCACCCTATAATATATATGCAGAAATACCTGAAGATAAGGGTCTTTGGCGCAGAAGCATGCCAATTTACAAATAACTGCGAACCATTGGAAAAAATATAGTTTTCCCAGGTTCGGAGAGCAATTTAGGTTCACAGCTCTTGCTTGGGTTAAATACAATAGACAAACCTCATCCTTTTTGCAGGTTTCAAGTAGTCAAGTTCAATACTTGTACTTTGGATATTTTTAAAGTAGTGTATCATCATCCTGCTTGGACAAGTTTACATTTATTCTGCATTTTTAGGTCAGGAACTTTGAACTGAATTGAGGCCACTCTAGTTCTCATTTTTGTTCTGTATATCCTGAAAGGATCAAGCAGGATAATGCTCACAGTGTGATTTCTTACTAAAATTTTGGAATTAAAGTGCTTCAAATTTTAAGTGTTTTCTGCAATATATCATGCTTTCAAAGATCCAGTGGTATAAAACACATCCCCCCAAAGTCCTCCTTTTGTTGTTGTTGTTGTTAGGTGCCGTCGAGTCCGACTCATAGCGACCCTCATAGGATTTTCAAAGGCAGATTGTTTTGGGATTGCCTTGGGAGTGGGTTTCCACATCCTTCTCCCATTTTTGCAGTGCTGGGAATCGAACTCAGGACCTCAGAGAATGCAGAGCAGTGCTCTACCAACTGAGCTAAATCCCAGCCCAGTCCTCCTTTTACAAAACTTAAATCTCACCTTTTCCTCTTTTCTTCTGACAGCATATGGTCTGGATTCAACTTTCCCTCTACCAATATGTATTTCCATCCTATAACACCTTGAAGAAGATTCCAATCTTTTACATCTGATGTTCCAGCCAATGCAGACCCCTGGCTTTCTAAAATCATGGTTCAATCTGGGAGATGACCGAGCTACCTTCTTTTAGAATACATTGTCCAATAAAAAATGGCCTCCATCAGATCTGTGGGGCAGCGAGGGGACAAACTTCATCCTCTATTTCATTTTTAGGTGTCTAGGACCAGTACTTCAATGTTTAAGAGAAACTGCCGTGAGTTCTGTGGTATCATTTGTGGCATAGAAATTAGTAAAATTTCCAAAAAGAAGACAAAATCAATAGACTGAGGTTAAAAGTTGTTTTGTTCAAAGGATTGCAAAATAATGTATCTTAGGCTAGATAAGAAAATAGTAATAAAAGTAGCATTTTATAAACCTGTAATTCTAAAACAAACCAGGGATACAGATCTGCTCTGATCAACCTTCTAATAAACTGAAACTAAACTCAACTGCAACAATTTTGTCTCTACAGTTGAATGACTGTGGCATTGCTGGTTATTAATTCACTTAGAACATCTCCAGTATGCAAAGTATTATTGGCATTGGGGAGACAAATTCCTGCTGATTTTGTTTATTAGTACAACTTGTATAATGATAGAAGGAGCCAACGTAGCCACCCAAGTTCACCTGGCTTTGATGAACTTAAGGGGGCTTGAGTCACCATCCCTAGCCACTCCTAGTCACTATCCCTAGTCACCAACCCTCTGAATAGACCACCCCTGTGGAGAGATCAGAGCAGCAGAGATCACCAGAAATGCCTCCTAAGACAAATAACAGTTTTCAGATGTTTGATGTACAGGTTTGATGTGAATTATTGTTCTCTTATAACCACTCTCTCTTTCAATAATGATTTTTATCAATCATCTTGGTCAGCCTAGAATCATAGTGCTTCAAAGTGCCATCTTTAACTGTCATCTTTAATTCCTCCTGGAATGGGGACCTCTCAAATAACAATAATAATAACAACTCTTTTCTGTGTGTCTCGCACTATTCTGATTATCTATACTAACTCATTTTATCTTGATATAAATCTATTGCATACGTACTTTGATTATTTCCACTTTATTTTATTTTATTTTATTTTATTTTATTCTACTTTATTTTATTTTTACCCTGCTTATTTTTGTCACCGTGTCTTAGTGAGCTAAGAAAAACACAGGTCTTGATTGTAGACAGCAAGAACTGGGATAAGAACAGAAAAAGAGCAGCTGTGCGCTACCAGTTACCCGACTGCAGGAGGAAGTAGATGAGCCAGTAAATAGGCCTGAATTCCAATGATCCACCATGAGGAGTAAATAAATCAGGGGAGGAGCGGCTGTCTTGGGCATGGGCAGCTTAGAGGTGAGTAGGCGGATGGAATGTCCCTGTGTCCCATGGGGCAGAGTCCACAGTGTACAGAGGAGCAGGTGCTGCCTCTGATGACTCTGATGAGAGGGAAAACACCGTGAGAGAACTGAGTGCCTATCACATGCCAGTGCTGCCATAGGACACTTCTTGCTGCTTGGATGACATTTTGAGATCCAATTCAATGCCTCAGTTTCGCTCAAAAGCAGAGACTCCACAATACTAAAGCTGCTTTAAGAGCTATGACCTGTCCTCTTTATTCCTCCTCTAATGAATGTCTCCTTGGCACACCCCCAGACATAGGCGCTCAGCCTCCACTCACCCACTCCCGCCAGAGTCACCAGTGATGTCCCCATTCCCAGCCCACCGGGCAGTTTTTATTCCTCACTTCCTAGGACACAGTTGGCCACTCATTCCTTATAACTACTCCCTCGCCTTGTGACACTGCTCCCCTCGTATCTACCTCACTTCTGTGCAGTTCACTCTCCTCCCATCGCCCCTCAGATGCCTGTGTCTGGCAGCCGCCAATTCTTGGCCTATCACATCTCTGTGAGCTCTCCTTGGGTGACTGCACCACTGTATTTCAACCCCCACCTGCACGCTGTTGGCTCTCCACCTTCACCTCCCCGCCCTGGTCTCTTCCTTCTGGATGGTCCACAGACATGCCATGCGCCTCCCCTCCGCTCACAGTCATTATCTCAGGGAAGGGGCCACCACCAACCAGCTGCTGCAACCAGAGACCTAAGAGTGGCCCCTTCATTCCTTCTTCCTCATCCATCTCCCCACATCCCATCAGGGACCGTGCTCTGTTGATTTGACCTCTTGTGTATATTTTAACTCTTTTCCTCCTCCCTCTCTCTACTATCGTCGCCTGGTTCAAGCACTCCTCACCTCCTGCCTGGCCTCCCTCTCTCCACCCGGAGTGATCACATAATGTGCCAACCTAATCATGCCACTCAAAATCCTGCAAGGGCTCCCATGAAGGACTGAAAAAAGCTCAAGCTGCTTGGAAGGCCTTCAAAAATCTCCCTGCCTCAGTCCTGTCTTTTTCATCTTCTGCCTCCTTCTGTCTTGAATTTCTCTCCAGCAATACCCTTGTGATGGTGGTTCCCAGCTCTCAGCCTGCTGGCTTTGCCACTAAGCCATTACTCACCTGCTACTGGCTTCTCTCCTTCCTTCTTCTCATAGCCCCTCTGCCAGTGGATCTTTCCTGAACCCTCTGAGGGCTCCTCCTCAGGGCTCCACAGCACTTAGAGCCTACACCTCTCTGTTCACTCTCTATATTTTATATGGAAACTACTAAGGTGTCTGTCTGTAGCACTAGACTATTAGTTTTTCAAGAGAAAAGGCTTTGTTCAGCTTTTTACCTCATGCATCAAGTAGGTTCCTGGCATGTGGCAGGCAGTTAATACATGTGTATTGGCTAGAACTAAGCAGTTGGTGTGCTCTCCTTTCCTTTCTCCCTGTGGAGAGGGAAGGAGCCCATCCACTTACACGACAACAAATGACCTTATCCACGATCACATTACACTTCCCCCAGCAAATACAGACCAACCTGACCAGCTCCTCATGTAGCACAGGGTCACCTTCCTACTGGCATCAGCTCACTCTAGAGAGTTTCCAAGTTAAGAGGGTGGAGAATAATCCTGAGGCATCGGATTTGGAGAGGGATGAGTTGGAGAAGGTGGAAACAAAGTGTTGGAAGGATGTCTGGATGAATATACAAAGACTTCAAAGAACTCTTTTCTGACATTACCAAAGAAGTCTTTGTGCTTCTCCAGTGAGTTATTTCTGCTTTTTCCGTACGAAATCAAGTAGCATAATTTCCACGAGGACAGAAGGCTTTTGAAAAGACATAATTGTGCAGAGGAAGGTCAGTGAAACCAGGGTAACTGCACATACGAATAACCATGCTAAATGCTCACATTTTCCCAAGGTACCCCTAAATATCTGTGTGTTAACGTAGTAAGACTTAAGCCATAAGTAAGGAGCTTGTCTGTGACTTCATTTCTTTCCTGAGATCTTTGTGGGGAGAAGACAACAGGGTGCATTTGGAGTTGACTGCTTTTTTGGTTTTCTTTTTTATTAATGGTTGTCTAGCATGTCTCAGAGTTCAGCTATTTCATTACTTTGGAAAATGCACTTAAAATACATTTTGGTACTGAGATCATCTTTATAAAAAGAGACTCCTTTTTCTTACCATTTCAATTTAATGATGAAGTCTTCATTTCCTTAAACATATCTTGGTAATGAATATTGCCCTTTAAGATGTCAGCAAATAAATAAAAGTTTTCAGTGTTGGGAGTAAAGGTTTGATACAAATTTTCTTTCTCTTAAAATCAACTTCTCAGCTGGGCATAGTGGCATATGCCTATAATCCCAGAAACTCAGGAGGCAGAGGTAGGAGGATTGCAAGTTCAGGGCCAGAGGCAGCCTGTGTGACTTGGCAAGACCTTGTCTCAAAGTAAAATAATAAAAAATGGGCTTGGGGTATAGCTCATGGGTAGAGTACTTGGAAAGTATGTGTAAGGCCATGGATTCAATCCCCAAATATTCCCCTCAACCCCCGCCAAATATAGAATGCAACTCAATGAAAATACAAAAAAGGAAAAAAAATGTCAGGGTAAAACTTATGGTTACTACACTGTCATTTCAGGTTAATTAAAATTCTTATTTTTTCTGTCTACTTTGTTCTGTAAAATGTTTAAGGAAATGGAAGCATTAAGGATATTGATTTGATAGCTATACAACCAAAGTAGCAACTGACATATTGCTCTGTACCCCACTAACATGTATAAGTAAAACCCACACAAAAAATACAAAACAAACAAACAAAAAAAAAAACAACCAATTTCTCCCTCAATAATGATCTTATGCATCATCCTGATCAGTCTGGAATCATGCATAAGTTTTTCGCATCCTAGAAAACAATGCTCCTTGACCTTGAGGGCCCATCTGGCTCCACTAGCTCTAGTTGCTCAGAGCAGAGGCCTTTGAAAGCCTTTCCGCTCCCAGAAGGCTTCTGGGGCTGGTCCCAGGCCCATGGTGATGCCAGCTGGGCAGAACAAGGCCTCCATGCCTCCACCACCCTGGTTTCTGCCTTTCCTTTTACCCCCAGCCTTGCTGCACTCTTTTCTCCTCTCTTTCCCCATTCTTATCCTGACTTATTGTTGTTTTTCCCCTTGCCTTCCCCTTATTCCTTGCTTTCTTTAAGAGCCAGGGGGACTTGGACCCCCTGTGGGCCTCGCTGCCCTCCTGGGCTGGCTCCATCTCCTTCCCCTATACTGTGCTCTCCCCAGGGACTTCAGAAATGGGGTCAAGCCACAAAGAAGGGCAGAAGAGGGGGAAAGGGGCCCAAGAGGCCTCAAAGAGCCTGGGAACTCACTGCCAGAGGACTCAGAAAGTCTGTTTCATAAAACCCTGTGTTATTGAAACAAGCCCGGCAACAGGAATAGGATTATGTTGCTTCCATTTTTATCACACAGGATCCTCAGCAAGTTTCTTCTCTACTCTCCAGTTTCCTCCTCCATCGACACTGCATGTGGCTGGTATATTGTCATGGATGAGAAAGTGCTTAGTGAACTGTGATGTCAGCATACACACTGGCCACCACCCTTTCATTCCTGCAGAACTGATGGACGCTCAGTCACCCATAACTGCCAGCTCCCTAGTCCTTTATTTCCCATATTCTCCCCTGGAGATCCTCCAAGTTAAGGAAGCATTAGATGTCAATTATGATCTGAATGGCCAGTTCCTTCATTCCCCTTCACTGGGTTTGTTGGAAAAGATATTGAGCATCATCAATACTGAACTGTAAGGTGAAAATAAGTGTGCTCTAAGAAAGCACCCCTTGGCTTGCCAAGTCCATATAAAGTTCTTATAATAGATTTACTGACCATCAAACTTGCCACTTTCCTTCATTAAATTGTTAAAGGTGTCTTCATGTTGTAATCGAACTTTTCTTCTCTCAGAAGCCAGATTATGTTCTACACGATCTTGTTCAGTTAGAAGTATGACTGGTTTTAAATGAATCTAGAGAAAGAAAAACATTTATCTTTCATTGTCTGTTAAATTATAAAAGCACCATATGAATTTTACAAAACAAATGATATACTAAATGGTTTTGTAATATAAGTACTTAAATAGAGCATGTGTGGGTATTTTCATTAAATACATTCTGGCTAATTTTTTCTTAAAATATTTTTAAATTAAAAAATATAAAATTGAAGAAAATTTCTTCTTCTTCTTCTCCTTCTCCTCCTCCTCCTCTTCCTCCTTCTTCCTCTTCTTTTTCTTCTTCTTCTTCTTCTTCTTCTTCTTCTTCTTCTTCTTCTTCTTCTTCTTTTTCTTCTTCTCTTTCCATCATCATCATCATCCTTCTCCTCCCCCTCCTCCTTCTCCTCCTCCTCCTCCTCCTCCTCCTCCTCCTCCTCCTTCTTCTTCTTCTTCTTCTTCTTCTTCTACTTGGAAAAAAAAAACAAAAACAAAAAACAGTACTGGAAGGTTGAGCCCAGGGCATTGTGCATGCTAGGCAAGTGCTCTAACACTGAGCCATATCCCTACTTCCTTTTTATTTTTCATTTTGAGACAGGGTCTTGCTAAGTTATGTAGAATGCCTTTGACCTCAAACACATGATTCTCCTGCCTTAGCCTCCCAAATCACCAGGATTACAGGCATGAGCCATGGTGCCTGGATCCAAGAAATTTTTTCTATCTTTTGCAAAATAAGACATCTAAGAGAGGGAGTAGAGCTGTTCTAGAGAAAACTGTTTTGTACCAAGAGATAATCTCAACTTGGAAATTTTACCACATGATAAAAACACTATCTAATAAACAAAGTGAAAGAATCAATATGTCAGAGTAAAGCTTTACCTAACCTCCAGAAACCTGGAAATATGATGTAATAGTACCAAGGGCCAGATACCCATCTGCTGACCCTGTATGTAAATAGGCTGGGTGGCACCAGGCTTACTTCCAGGGCACCTCAAGTCTAGTCCTGACCCTTGGCCCAGATAAGGATGGAAGAAGTTAAGGATTCATATTACGCTGCTTAGAGCCTGCAGCAACCCCTAGACTGCCTCGTTGAATTTGGTCAGGATGTCTAGATCAATAGTTTAGTTTGGTGTAACTCTGCATGTAGTCTTGTGTGAGTTGTATGACCAGCGTGACAGAAAAGAAAGCTTGGTAATCTCATGCCTTGGTTCTCCTGAAACCAAGATATTTTGCATATATCAGTGGTTCCTAATCCACAAAGGACATTACATGTGGCTGAAAATGACAGCATATGACACCCACAAGTGGAAAATCTCCGAAGGTGACCTGTGCCTTTTTCTCCTGCCGTCCCACCTCTCCAGCCTCAGGAAGCCTTGCAGGAGCCTAACCCACAGTCTTATGCATCTTCCTCATGATTTGGCCTGTGCAACCACTGAACTAGGTCTTGTTAATCATTTGCCAACTTCATCCCGGGATGAACTTGCTTTGGACAGAGATCCAGGTTGTCCTGTTGGTTCAAACCACACTGTCTTTTTCATGTCTCTCCACGTGATGTGCTACCAAACAAGGTTACCAACTGGAAAATGAGTTAGTCTGGCACAGATGCTTTATATTTAAGGTCATGTGAACTAGCTGGTTATAGCAGCAGGACAAGGTAGCTCATTTCCTGAAAGGCTCTAGAAGTCAGTTCTTCAGTTTTGGAAAGCAAAGGATGGAAGTGCAGCAATTATATGCTTAGTCCACCCTTTCCTGAACTCAGAGGGAGAAGTTGCAGGCTAAAGGGGAAAATGATGGGTCTCCCCTTCCACGTGAAGGAGTGGGTGGCGATGCTTACTTCTTCCTCTCACTGCCCATCTAACATGGGAAATCTGCACCCACCCACACAATCCTCTCGTTCCTGAGCTTAGAGATTTTGAGAGATTCCAGGAAAAATAGCAACAGGAGAGTCAGATTTTTCTAAGCATAAGATCCCTGGGATCCTTTGTCATAGAATGGATCCCGAGTTCCTACACTAGTGATTCAAACTCAGTAGGTCCAAGTTATGGCCCTGAGAGCCACATTTTAGATAATGTAATTAGCTGATGTGCTTTTCAATTTGAAAAGCAGTCCCCTTGGGCAATATGAATTTTTCTTGCAGAACTTTTAATATTGGGACTAGAGCAGGAATGGCATTCCAGGGTACACACTTCTGTGGGGACACCAGCCACCCAGGCACCATAGTAGGACAACCCAACTTGGTGCTACCTGGCCCAGGTGAGCATGGCTCTGCTGCTACCTCTGTTGGGTACAGTGGAAATACTGCTATGTCCCAGCTTTATGCAGGAGGTATCTTGAGGACAGACTCATGCATGTGGATGGGCTGAGCAGTACCCCTTGTCACTTCCAAGCGGGGCTTGGAGAAGCCACTGTGACCACCCAGAGCAACCCTTGTAGTGAGACATTTACGTTCTAACTTGAATTATCACATTTAAAAACTGCTTAGACTAACTCAGGGCCTATTCCAGGCACCCTAATCCTAAACAAAAATAATAAAGAGGCAATTTGGGCAGCCTACAGATGAGCGGATCTGGCCCACAGCCCAGTGAGCCTCTGGGCAGCACATCAGGACAACTATTGCTTTTAAGTGCGTTTTTACCTTAGATGCCCTGAAGCTTATTTTTAAACTTCAAAAACTCAGTAACTTTGACACTCTTCCTTCAGGTATAAAAAGAATGATCAGACCACAACATGCAACTGCTTGCTAAATTTCTCCTGCCTTAAAATTTTTTTTTATCTTAACTCAATTTTGAGGTTTGTAATGACAAAAGAAATAAGCCAGTAAGCATTATTTTTGAGAAGCTGATATGACCTTTGAATCATTTAAAACACAATACCTTTCTTCTCTTTCATAAATTGTGTACATCTTTTCTCTCAGGTCCTCCTCTCAGAGGACCTTACCTATGATGTTACAAGAGAATGATAACTTTACAGTAAATATCTGTGAATAGTAAGTCTTGACAAAGTGAACCTAATGATAAAAAGAAATAATTCTAATGAAATTATTACTATGTCTCTGACTTACATAAAGAGATACCTCTTCACATAGAAAGTTTACCTTTTCTTTTCCAACTGGTTTGGCTACAAATGTAGAGAAAGCCACACTAACAAGTTTCTCAATGCCAGTCAACATGTCCTGTACTATGACCTTGATACTGATCTAAAAGAAAAGAAAAATAAAATGTCAGTCATCCAGATAACATATTCAATTCCAGCATTCAAAATTTAGTTGTGTGTTTTACCAATACTGCCTTTCATTATTTTGAATGAGATTTGCATTTTAATTTATTTTTAAGCAGTTTTGCAGCAGTAGTATTCTTCTTCTGCCTGCAGCAGCAGCACTGTGGCGTTTGATCCCATCAGATCTCTGAAGCTAAGCAGGGTCAGGCCTGGTTAGTATTTGGATGAGAGATTGCTTGGGAATATCAGATACTATAGGCTTGGAAGACAGACCTGGCAACCCATTCCCAAAAATCAGTCTGCCATTGACAACCCTATGAATAGCAGAGAAGCACCAACAAAAGTGTTTCGCCTGTTGTGCATAAGGTTTCTATGAGTTGGATACTGACTCGAAGGCACCTAACAACAATACATTGTTCTTCTGATGTTTGTTTTCGTGGGTGGTTTTTTTTTTTTTTTTTTTTTTTGAGTTTCACTCTGTGCTGCCTGGGACTCACTATGTAGCCCAGGCTGGCCTTCAAATCAAGCGATCCCCCGTCTCAGCTTCTAATGATGTTCTTTAAAACTAGATAAGTAATTTTTTTCTCACTTAGGAAATATGTATTTAATGTGAAAAATTTATGAAATCTGATTATCTTAAATAAATATTATCCATAATCCTATCACACAGAAATAATACTTAGCTTCTGGTGAATTTTCTTCTAATTCTACAAGTATATAATATTACATATATATGAAATGTAGGGTTTATAAATACATATATGAAATGTATACACATTTTAAAATGATCATCTACATTTACAGTTTTATATTCTAATTCTTAAAAAGTTGGCACAATGTGATAAGCATTTTCTAATTTCATTATGAGTAAATATGCTTTTGAAAATACTATGCTAATGACTTCCTTATAGCCTATCAGAGAGATGTACCACAACAATTTTTAACATTTAGCCTCTGCATTTGACAGCTTAGATAGCACTGGGACAACCACATCATATTTTCTGCAGCTTGGTTTCCTTGTTTTGTTTCTCAGGAGCAGTAAGGAGGTGGCTGAGACTCTCTGTGAGGACACTGCAATGGTGATGGGGGAGATGGCCCCTGCAGAGCCCTGCGGTTGGCTCCCTGGGCTTGTGTAGGAATGTGAGCAAACTCAGGAGCCTGTCTTCCCGTTTGGTCTCATAGGCACTTTCCCCATGTCTCAGTCAGATAAGCCATACTATTTTCCTGAAATAACAGGCAACCTCCAGCATCTTAGCTCAGCACTGTGTAAGCCAATGACAAAGACCATCTATTTCTACATCCTCACCAGGTACATCACGTACAAAAATAAAAATTTATGATTCACTTTAAGTCACTTACCTTAAAACGCAAATTTGTATTTGCACAGTAAATCCAAAGTTATCCAGATGCTGATTTATCAATTTTTAAAAATGTTTTCAATGTTCTTGGGGGTTGATGCCAAGAACTCACTCATGTTTTTGCAAATGCTCTACTGCTGAGTGGCACCCCTCATACATTTTTTACTTTTTATTTGGAGACAGGGTCTCACTAAGTTATGCAGGCTGCCCCTAGCCTTGAACTTTCAATCCTCCTGCTTCTGCCTCCTGAGTTGCTAGGATTATAGGTGTGCATCATCACTCATAGGAAGCTACCAAATCTAAGACAGTTATTCCCAAACCCCTCACCCTCATAGCTTAAAATTAGAAGGGAAAAATAAAATATCTAAGAGTAAAAACAAAGCAATATTTCTGGAGAGTGAAAACATTGAACGCGGTCTCCTACTAGAACAATTGATTGAGTTATGAGTGGTGGCTTAATGTCTCTGAAACATATGCCAAGGGAATTTCTCTATGTCATGAGACAGTAGAGAAGATTGGAATTACATTCCATGAAAACAACTGGAAAACTGGACAAAGTATAGGAAGCAACTCTTTTCACACATAGGAAATTGGGTGAGACAGTACTGTGACCCTGGGAGAGGGAAACTAATGAGAGGAGCACTACATTTCCCAGGCTCTCAGCCACAAAGGAATTCCCAGTGGATGGCCAGGGAAGGAAAACCTAATTTTGTTAAACGGATGAACCAAACATTAAAGAGATGGAGGTAGCTGATATTCATGGGTAAGCATACAAGAGCAAGCTTCCAGACAGACGAATTCCAGAAAGAGGCACATGGATTCCCTTGACTCTTTGGGTTGATGTCCATCCAAGCAGGCACAGGGCAAAACCTCACAAGCAATGACTGGGAAGCCGGGCATGAACAATTCCAGAGCTCACACACTGCTGGGAATCTTTAGAGTTCTCTCCAGCTAGGACTCATTGAGGGCTGGGGTCTAGCTCAGTTGGGAGAGTGCTGCTCTGTGCTGTCTGAGGCTCTGGGTTCAATCTCCAGCCCTGCAAAAATGGACAAAGGACCTGGCAGGCCACTCCCCAAACAATCAGCCACTGAAAACCCTATGAACAGCAGAGAAGCACTGACATAGTGCCAGGCATGCCACAGTGTTGGGAGTGTTTCATTCCGTAGTACATGGGGTCACTATGAGTCGGACCTAAAACAAGAGACCTCACTGAACACACAACTCATTCATAGAGACCATACAATACTTCCATTAAGAAGAAGGATGAAATCATTCCCAATTTAGAAGAGGGCCTGTTTTTCAAAAACTAGCTAATCCTGGCTAGTATCCATTAGGGAATAAGGAGATGGCGAAGCAGAATCTGAGTAATAGTAGAGTCAGAATAAATACAAAATAAATCCTGTTATCTTGCAAAGAACCAAGACAGTACTCTTCCGCCTTGCATGTTTACATTTTGTGTATCCTTCTGTGGGAAAATAGGTGCATTGTATCACATTGAATTTGAGTAGCAGGGTTGAGTGGGAAAAACCAGCTCCTTGTTATTTACCTGTGAGTCTGACTACAGATTTAAGTGCCTTCTGAAATCCAGAATGCCATCACCTGGAAGTATTAGTCTAGGCCTCCTCCTTTGCCCTCTTTAAGCAATGGAGAGATGAGCACTGACCGGTAGGCATGAGGAAAGGGGCTTCTTACCTCCATGCTTGTGCTGAATGCTCTGGTAACTTTGGCTTTGATGGTTATAACTTGTCCAACTCTAGTAAAAATAAATAAATAAATAAATAAAATCTCCATAATCCTAGCACATTTCATTTCAGTTGTAAAGATTTACTTAAATGCATGTGCTATAAACCAATTCCATGTTAGCATGCCAGTAATGTTCATGCATAGAAAACTCAGGTTACGGATAACAGAAAAGATAGGCCTTATGGACAGATGCTGATCATCATGAACCACACTTGCAGTGTTCACTGATTTGCTCTATTTAAACAGAGAAAGGCCTCTGCAAAGACAGTGTATGCCAAATCTGCCACAGATATAGTATTTTGACTTTAAAGCCGCTATTTTCTCAAAGGAAATCAGAACAAACACACAGACAAATCTATACAACTGGTACTTATTTTTAAATTTAGCTAATAAGTAAATGAGTAGACAAACATACAAACAAGCAATTCAGGAAGTTGCTTAGCTTCACTAGGTTTATATGGGCTCTCAGTTCTGGTACTTGGTCCACTCACTCCTTGCTACTGTTGGAACTCTGATCACATCGTCCGAAGTTGTTCTGAAACTTCTGTGTTCAGGCCCATTGGTCACCTCTGATCCCTTTACCTTCATGGAAGTGAAGAGCCTGCCCAGCATAACCCTCCTTGATATTTCTCCCTTAACTTCAAAGTTGAGTTACTTTCTCACTGTCCTCCTCTTTACTCTTCCTTCTCACCTTGACCTCCTCCACTATCAGTTCTGCTCCAGTAGTTCTTTCCCCTCTTGACTTTCAACCTCTGCCCTTCCCTGACTCTTTTTCAGTCTATGAAAATGTTCAAGACATCTTCTAAAAAAATCTCTTAAACCTCTTTTATTCCAAGATTTTTTCTCTTTTCATGTTCAAGCTTCCTAAAAGAATCATTGATTCTTTTAACTCATACATTTAACAACTGTTCACTGAATTATGACTATCCCTAGCACTGAGCGAAGGTGTAAGGTACAACGACGAACAAGACAAAGTTACTAACTTCAAGGAGACCAGCCCTTGGGACACAGATATATAAAAACATGAAGTCTGAAAGATTTCAAAAGAATGATTGACAATTCACTAACAAAAGAAACCTTGTAATTAATTGAAGTACTGTTTCTCACTATATTTTACTTACTAGTAAAAATGACCACGCTTTACTAACTCTGTGTGTAAATTAGACACTATGCTAAATGATTTGTATCATGTCTAACCACATGTCACTCATGGAGGCAATAAGATAGGCAGTATCATTCCCATTTCATTTCCATAAGGAAAATGGCCTTAAAAGATGATATAGCCAGCAACTGGTAGGGCCAGAGTTCAAACCCTGTTCTTTTCTTATCTGGCTCTAAAACCATGGCAACATTACCTTGCTCAGGCTCCTAGCAAGGACAGCTATGAATTCTATTTTAATCACAGTAGATAGGCTTGTCCAGATATAATAAGGACAGTCTACAAAGTGAAGCAGTTGAGCTTACTTGCAAGTGTGAACAGATCTGCTTAATGTCTTTATGCCTATAATGCTACTCCATAGAGTGTATCTGTCATAATTTGTAGCATTTTAGGCAGAAAAACTGGAAGGAAGGAGTTTAATACATATATACAGATGCATATTTGAGCAATTCCAGTGTTAGAAATATGTATTTTTAGCACAATGTTATTAATCATTAGCCTAATTTTACAAGTGTAGAAAGTGATACAATCCACGTAACAACCCCCCACATAGAGAACCTTGACAATGTCTAATAAAAATGACATATGCACTTACTTCTTGACTAAGCAATCTTATTTTTAGGAGTCTATCCCCAAAACACAGAGGCAAAAATATGAACATATAATAGCAAAACCTGTAACCAACCCAAAATTCTCTGAAGAGGACCTGTGGAATACCAGGGCAGCTTCACAGTGGAGTGCTATGTAGCTATGAAAAGGAATGATGAATATCTACACACATTGCCAGGGAAGAATTTTCTAGATATAATCTTTAGTGAAAAAGTATAGTGGAGAAAAGTATATATAATGTTATGGAATTTGTTTTTGAAAGAATATGAATACCTATAAGTATTAGCTTACATTAAAAAAGGATAATTCATAAAATAAATAAAATCATTACTTATATAGAGAGGAAGGAACCCAGATAGCACTAGGTAGGAGAGGAGCCATATATTCCAGAGTCAATTGTATCTGTTTTCTAGATTTGAGCCTAGTACCTGTAAATGTTTTAAATTATAAGACAAAATAAAGTTAAAATAAAAAGTAATCCTAAAAAATTAAAAAAACAAATGGATTTAACTACACATGGAATTGGATAGCTTAACTATATAGATGAGTTATTTTGAGTGACTTCAAAATACAGTGATTATGGTTATGTTATTGTTAGGCAGGCTCAGGGCTTCTCCTCTCCTCAGAACCGCTCTGCCCAGCAGAGTCCTAGGTGTCATTGGGTGCACTTGCCCCTCAGCAGGGCTCTGTGCTCCAGGAGGGCGGGTATCACGTCCTGGTTATAATGGGGACCAGGATCCTCATTCTCCTGCCTCTTATGCAGGACCTGTCAAAGATGACTCCTCCCTATAAGGGAGTGCCTCCTTCTACCAACTAACCCAGAGTCCGAAAAAGCCCTCGAAAAAGCCTGCCAAACTTTTGACTGAAAAGTCTGCCCCACCTGGCAACTATTCCAGTCTATCAGAACTCTCTGCATACCTGCTTCCTACCTATCCCCATGCAATATGTCAATTACTCCTTCCCCCTCCCATCTAGAGCCCATAAAAGCCTTGCCCCTTCTTCCCCTGGGGCTGCTCTCCCTTTGCTAGAGACAGCCCCCTACCCCACGGCTTCTCCCAATAAAGGTCTGTTGAGTTTACAGGTTTTTCGCTCCTGACCTAACAGTTATTGTAGTTTTTTAAAAGTCCTGATCTTTTAGAAGTATATGCTGAAATATTTACAGATGATGACATGAATTTTCTTCAAAATAATCCAGGCATGTGGGGGACCACAGAGAGTACTGATAAGACAAGGGTGAGCATGAGGTAATTATCACTGCAGCTTGCTAATACACTATACTGTTGAAGCTTGGGATACACTACACTATTCTCTCTACTTTTATATGTTTGAATTATTTGTTTATCTTGAAATTATCTACAATAAGTGTCGTAAAACACACAAGCACTCTCACATATAAAATGTTTTTCATAATTTACTGTCTCTACTCAGGTGAATTAGTGTTTACTCAACAATGTAATGATGAAATTCACCATCATAGAGATGAGAGGAAAGAGCTATTAAGAACTGGATTATAAAAAATTTGCTATGCCTGACATCACAATGTGCCTAATGCTGAATTACTTCTCTACAAAAATGAGACCGTGAATTTACACATACAATATTGACTACAAGTGGGCCCCATAATTTTTTGTTTTTTTACTAATTTAGATGGGATCAAATATACTTATTGTATTAACAAACAAGATCATTGACTCCAAAGGAATAACATGCCACAGATATATGTTGCAAATGAACCATCCCACCCAAGAGAAAGGAGTGCTAGAGTAATGTCACTTACCTAGCCGTCTCCTCAAATTGAATGTCATCCATTGAGGCTGTAACACAGGAGACCCCAGCATGTTTTTCAGCTTCAAAGAAGAGGTGAAAATGTGCTGTTAGCAGTTATGTTTGAATAATTCAGCATAAGGAAAAGGAAAAAAAGTAGATTTATTTTAGTTACCCATCCCTCACATTCATTATGGTACCACTGTGCCCACACTTTCTGGATGATCTGCATTTATAAGAGTTCCTTTGCTCTACATATTTTGTTCCTACTACATGGTAATTACTGTATTTTTTCCTAAATTTTAACTTATGTGAACTTTTATTTGAATTTTTTAACAAAACTCAGAAAATCTGGCAACTATAAATAGCAATTTTAGCAAGTTGGTGTTGACTTGGAATATTTTGTCAAGTATTACCTTTTTCAATAAACAAAGCATCAAAACTGTATCATCTGTCTCACTTAACTAGTAGCTGAATGTATTTAAACCACTGTAAGCACCGAACAGTATGGGAGACCCTGAGATCATCTCCCAAATCAGAGAGAACTTCCCTGAGCACACAGGTGGTATTTAGTCAACACTTATCATTTATTATTACCAAATTTACACCAAATTCACTATGCAATAGTTATGTTGGAGGAGGAGGGTACTGAGTATGTTGGAGAGAGATTGAAGGGGTGCTCCAGTAATTACCATGTTCCATATCTTCAGTTAATTTGTCCAGAACAGGTTTTCTTGATTGTTGGTTTTGCTTTATATAAAAATACTGGAATTTATACTATTTGGGAACGATCTTGTACTTTTGCCAGATTTGTTTTTAGAAACAGTCAATTAAAATCCAAATAGATTTCATTTTCTCTCTTTCTTTCTTTCTTTCTTTCTTTCTTTCTTTCTTTCTTTCTTTCTCTTTCCTTCCTTCCTTCCTTGCTGCTGCTGCTGCTGCTGCTGCTGCTGCTGCTGCTGCTGCTGCTGCTGCTTCTTCTTCTTCTTCTTCTTCTTCTTCTTCTTCTTTTTTGACAAGGTCTCACTATGTAGCCCAGGCTGGCCTTGAACTTATGATCCTCCTATCTCAGCCTGAGTGCTGTGATTACAGGTATGTACTACCATGCCTGGGGCTGGGATTTAGCTCAGTGGGTAGAGCGCTGCGCTGCAGTCTCTGAGGCCCCGAGTCCAATTCCCAGCACCGCAAAAAATGGGAGAAGGACCTGGCAATCCACTCCCAAGGCAATCCCGAAGCACTCAGCCATTGAAAACCCTATGAGGGTCGCTATGAGTCGGATACCGACTCGACGGCACCTAACAACAACAACAACTACCATGCCTAGCTCATTGGTTTTTTAGGATGTTTAACTTCATTTTAATTTTTGATACTTCGCTCCTTGTGCCACATTATGAAAAAGAGACAATGAATTATCTAGAAGTTTTATTCCTTGTGTATAGTGAATTACTGTAACTGAAATATATGTGTATATATATGTAAATCTATAGTCCCAAGTAAAGAAAAGTGAGAAGATACTCTAAATGGCAATTACTTAACACATTCCTCCCCATTATCGAATTCTGCAGAAAAAATGGATACTCTCATTTTACCAATTTTATTAGTCCCCCACTTCTCTGTCAGCTTGTCATGCTGTGGGGGCTTGTATGTTGCTGTGGTGCTGAAAACTATGCCCCCAGTATTTTAGATAACAGTAGGGCCACCCATGGTGGACAGGTTTCAGCTTCCAGACTAAGACAGACTAGAGAGAAGAACATGACAATCCCAAAACAATTAGTCATTGAAAATATGAATAGCAGAGAAAAACTGTTAAGTATAGTGCTGGGAAATGAGCCACCCAGGTTTGAAGGTATTCAAAAGACAACCGAAGAAGAGTTGTCGCCTCAAAGTAGAGTTGACCTAAATGATGGGACCTCTATTTGCTGATATGGCACCATCAAAATTTGAAAAAACAACTGTAAACATCCATTAATAATTGGAACATGTAATGTATGTAGAATGCATCTAGGAAAATTAGAAATCATCAAAAGTGAAATGAAGCACATAAACCTTGACACTTTAGGCATTGGTGAGCTAAAATGGACTGGTATTGGCCATTTTGAATCAGATAATCATATGGTCTACCATGCTGAGAATGACAACTTAAAGAGAAATGTGGTTGCATCCATCATCAGAAAAGACTTCTCAGAATCTGTCCTGAAATATAACGCTTTCAATGATCAAATAATATCCATACACCTACAAGAAGACCAGATAATGTGACTGCAATTCAAATTTACACACCTACCCCTAAGGCTACAAATGAAGAGACAGGAGACTTACCAGCTTCTGTAGTCTGAAATTGATCGAATATGCAATCAGGATGTACTAGTACTACTATCTCCACTAGTGATCATACTTATTATGTTACTTATTATAACTACTATAGCACAGAGTAATTGATTGTCCCCTGGATATTTCTATGTTCTGAATTTCCAAAAACATCAAATTGTGGAAAATTTTATGTAATACAAGAGGGCAATTGTTTCTCCACTGTAAGACTGAGATATTAAACAAGGTAACCTTAAATATCACTTCTGTATAGTTACATC